>JAQISU010000236.1:3477500-3567500 GCA_029339505.1 Unio delphinus
CACATAACAGAAAATCATCATAACATAGCTTTGCTGTGAAAATCTATGATTAAAACATGTTTCAAAGATCTATATACTATATGGTACACATATGCAATGATATCCACGAATACAATTGACACGTCTTATGCTTACCATCGTCATCGCTCATCAGTAAATCTGAAAGATAGATCAGCTGAAATTACTTCTAGAACTGAAACATTTACGCAAGGGTTGCCTATAACGAATGAATTAATATAATTAATATTGCTTTAGCGACTTAAGCGGGAAAATACATCTGTTTAAACCCAAAATATAATAAATGTTCGTCACCCAGCCCCTTTGCAACAAAATATCTTTACATTTCTATTAGAATACAATATAAAACAAACGTTCGTTACACACCTTTGATTTTTCCAGCATTCACAGCGATGACTCCAAGTCAACAATGCATTTTAACTTTGACCTGCGAGTCTATTATTAGACCTCTTACAACTATTTATGCTTATATGGGCACATATGTAATAATATCAAGTAAAGAAAAATGTGATCCGTTCCTAATAATTACCATTTATACGGACAAGGATGGAATCTGAAACACAGAACAGTCGAAATTCTGCTTCAACGTTGCGATTGAGATCAATGTTAATCCGTATACCTTGAATTACTTTTCAAAAAATATAAATGTTCGTTACCTAATCATAAATAATCAATATTTATCCAATACCAGACGGAAACTTTATATTTTAACATGATTTTCCCATTAATCGCAGTGATCAGGTCAATACTTATCCAATACGATACGGAAACTTTATATTTAAAATAATTTTACCACCAATCGCAGTGACCAGGTAAATACTTATCCAATACGATACGGAAAATTTATATTTTAACAAGATTTTCCAACCAATCGCAATGATCAGGTAAATATTTATCCAATACCATACGGAAACTATATTTTAACATGATTTTCCCACCAATCGCAGTGATCACGTCAATTTTAAATTCTAGCCTTGTTTTGGGTTATTTTTAGGTGTGATACAAGGACTTATCAACTATTTGATGTACATACATAGCCAATATACCAAATAAAATTATGATACATCCAATAGAGCAGGGAATACTTACCATTCCATAGTTCAGTGAACCCATCTGAAACACAGAACAGTCAAAATTACCTCCAACTCATCATAGCGATTGAGATGAACGTTGTCAGCTGAGATAAAATTAATCGATAATTCATAAACCTAATATTACTTTCAGTTCTCGTTTCAATAAACAGACAAGTAGATATGCACATATATTAAAATATAAACGGTAATCTAGACCTGACATATCAAATGAACTAATTACTAATAAGCGGAAGAATTTCCAGCAAAATGAAGGACTGGTGGAGGATGTGACGATGATGAACACTGAAATTATCAAAAAATTAACCAACACTCTGATATTGAAAGTGCATACTACTTTAAAGGTTTTGTGTTCGGTAAAACCAAAAAAGGAAAAGGATAAAATTTTAAATTTATATATATATAACCGTGTGTGTGTGTGTGTGTGTAGGAATACTTCACAGGTGCCAGCAACATCATGAAAATCACCAGGAAATGGCCAGGAATATTATGGAATTGTTTTCTACGCTATTATAATTAGTTTATAATAATAATAATAATAATAATAATAATAATAATAATAATAATAATAATAATAACTAATACCTGTTTGAAACCAACCGACGCTTCGTAAACAGAGATTTATTAATGGCGATCAAGACATTCAATGATGGGTGTATTGTGTTGCACAGCATGAAGTCTAAACTGCAGCTGCGAAAACCAACTTGGTGCTTTGGAACTAGTAAGCTATTCATGTACGAATTCTAATACGATAAGATCAAACGACGGTACGGCTACAATATTAAGATGCTGAAGTCGTATAATTACTCGGTGCTGATGCACATTAACAGCGATGACATTAATGCGAACATGGTCATTGTATTGTATTGCTTGTAAACGAGTTTGACAGCAGCAGGTACAACGGCAGTCGCACATCGGCGTGTGACGCAAGAGCGTGTTGTCATCTCGAGAAACCCTTTTCTTGCAACAAATTACGGAAATATTTTTGGTGGTGTTGTCCGTGTTGTCCGTGGATTGCTCATAGGAGACCTAAAGATTGTCACCTCCCTGGCCTCGGACGCTGCGCTAATCTCCAACAAAGTTGCAATGCAAGTCTTTGATAGCATCAAAACTGCTCATGGTAATAGCTTAAAAAATCTGGGATCACGGAGGTTCAACATCTACAGCAACAATACAAGCTTCCGTTAGTACAACTATCAATGAAGTCGCTCAACACCTTCAGGTACAACTTAAACATGTATCTGATCCCGAGTTTGACATTGACGCGTTGCTGCTGAAAGATAGAGGAATGCAAGATTACCAATATTACGAGTACGATGCTAAGGTGTCACATGCACATGGGCCAATAGAACTAAAAGTTTAGGATACATTTCGGTATTTTTTCCGTGCGAGGAATTCGTAGGTATCGAAGGAAAGCTCGTACACTCTGACAGCAATGCTGTTTACATCGACAACGATAAAGTTGGAAATGCCAACAACGGTATCATGACGTTGTTCAGAAGCGCGCTTTATCTCATCGACGGAAAAAAGATCGAAGAAAGCTTTGATAAAATTGACATTGATACTACAATATTAGGACTCGCTGGATACAGCGACGATTACGCAAGATCAAGTGGCTAGACTATGATATTCGTCAAAGACAAACGAGTGATATGTCAACTCTGATGCATTTCTGAATCAGACCGACTTTGCAGTCAGATGTGGTCAATTAGTCTACAAAATGTCAAAAATGTCATTTACTGCGACAGATTTTAGGCTATCTGGGTCATTGCTATTTATATGTTCACATCTGTCCTGTTGCATAATCACTTTAAGTTGTCATAAGATCTGTAACAATATGATATATTACGACGATCATTATGATAGCGATCTATTTGTTATACATCGATTCATTTAAATATCATTTAATAAAAAAACACTAAATGTATCGATCTTGCTTGACATGTTAACCTTGTTAAAACTAACTTTATCCTAAATCATGAACGGAATTACCTAATGATTGTCTGCTATACACAACAATAACGCATGTTATGCATGAAGCATTTGAAATACCGCTCATTTTCACTATCATCACTTTTAGTAACACGAATTCTTAGAAGCATGGAAGTAGAAGACATTTGATTTACAGTTACTTACTGAGCTGTTCTCAGATTTTGCAACACATCACATTTCAGTAGCTCACTGGGTGATGTGCGTGGGAGTTACATGTATGATGTGCATTATATTTGTTTTGTGTTCCTTTATGTTTATCTTTTTAGATACAAATGCATTCTTAGAGATTTTGTATGTTTGTACTTTTTTATGTGAATGTATTTTTTAAAAGTCTTTCTTTCTTTTTCTTTGATCAATCTCAATCATCCATCCCACAATCATTAAACTGCATACAGGTAAAAATCAAATTCAAAATTACATGTATTAAAAAATGATAAAGATGTATATTCTTCAGGTGTAAATTTGATGAATTTTAAATAAATATCTTCGTCAAATAATGCAAGCATCGAAGAGCGTGATCAAAGATTATATAATTTGATTTTGAAGTTCATTTAGCAGACATTGCATGTAGTAGTATCGTGTAAACTCGATATTTGATTGAATCTCTAACACACGCTGAGAAAGGAAAATGTCACTTTAACCTACATATCTTTATTTACTATCTATAATTCAGATTTTGGATTTTTTTATATACAACATATGTTTAATAAGTACTGACATTTTTTTTATATAAATGAAAGGTTTGTTCTTATTGCAGCTAAAATGAAAATTATCTTGATAATGCGTACAGCCATATAACGAGAAGAGTGAATATGTTGAAGTGTTGTCTTAGAAATTCGCTTCTGATGCGCTTTTGAAAGTAGACATAAAAGTTGACAAGTGTATGTATGTATGGATGGATGGATGGATGGATGGATGGATGGATGCATGCATGCGTGTATGTATGTATGTAGGTATGTATGTATGTATGTATGTATGTATGTATGTATGTATGTATGTATGTATGTATGTATGGATGGATGCATATTCGATAACAATAGTTAATGCCTACTTGATACTAATAAACTCTTCATGACGACGTGCTCCGTAATTCGTGGTCAGATCTAATAAGACCAAACATGACCATCTCAGTCAGGCATTCGATATTTATTGGTAAGTTAGACCAGTTTTCAGCAATGTGTGACAAACAAAAATCATGTACTGCTTTTGTCAAATTGGAAAACATGCATTTGTTAAGTTCGGAAGTAGTATCTGATGCAGCAAAGGCAAACGTGATGTACAACAAAAATGTTTGTAAAATACACTTATGTCTTAATTACATCCAGTACAATTTCAAAAATTGCAACCCTATGAAACTCACTAGCTTCTTTTTAGATCTCTCAATTAGACGTAACTTTATCTGCGTCTTTATAAATTTTGCTGGGGGGGGGGGGCTTTTTTTGTCAGCACATGCAATCAAAATTCGCATTACATGAAAGGAAAATTTTGCATTTTCTCATGTGAAAATATAGGCATTTAAAAATATGAATAATATTTCACCAATAATTTACAGTATTTCACACTTAAACATAATAAAAAGAGAATATTTTCAGTTACTATTTTTTTTACTAAGTATATTTCATTAAACAAAATAGACATATGCAAAGTCAGCACCACAAAATATAAATTGGTTTAAAACGATAAATTCCGATTTGGAGAAAACATGTACTCAACTCTAACGGTTCCCGCTTATTGCACGCCGTACTTACTCGCTTATAAGTCGAGTCCAACTGCAATATTCCAATTCCAGCTCAATCTTCTCACAACGCACCGTCAGATCTGGTTTTATTCATTTAGGAGTAATAAGTGGAACAAACAATAAATAACCTAATTATCCAGCGTACTATGCCACGACAGATCAGGTTCTCCGTTGTTTGCAGTTCAACTTGTTAGCAAGTATAGACGATATTTATCATCTTTATTGTTCGTTTTATTGTCTTTGCAGTTATACACTGTAGTCCAGACACATTCAGTGTGTGTGTGTGTGTGTGTGTGTGTGTGTGTGTATTTTATACGAAATGAAAAAGTCGAGGATGGATGGTATGCATAATGTATGCAATGAGTAGCAATAGGGGATGATTTTTTTTTATGATTATAGAATATATAAAAATAGAATGTTTTCTGCATAATTTGAGTGTGCAGATTTAAAAAATGAACTCATCTTCATGATATCTTTTCAAATAAATTCACAGGAAGCATTCAAACACATGTACTGTCCACCATTTTTAATATTGGTCTTTGTCAATTTTTGAAAATTCCTGACCTCATGTAATTTCAAGCTTAAATTTGCATATTTCTTACATATATTTTATATAGAAATGTTTTGTGAACATTCCGCTTTAAGAATAAATTGACTTTTTCTGTGTTCCATGTAATTCAGAAGCCCCCTCCCTGTGCCTTTATATCACCCCCCCCCCAAACTTTTTTGCATTAAATACTATTTTTTTTAATCATACACAAGTTGAAATTTTATCTTGCTTTTAAAACGGAATGTTTTCTGCTTAATTTGAGTTTGCAGATTTAAAAAATGAACCCATCTTTATGATATCTTTTTCAAATAAATTCACCGAAAGCATTCAAACACATGTATCATCCACTATTTTTAATATTGGTCTTTGGTCACTTTTTGAAAATTCTTGATCTCATGTTATTTCATGCTGAAAGTTGTATATTTTTACATACGGTTATAATTTATATATAAATGTGTTGTGAAGATTCAGCTTCAAGAATAAATTCACTTTTTAATGTTCTAGGCACTTCTGAAGACTTTCTGTGCCTTGTTATCACACACACCCTAACATTTTCGCATGAAATAAAATAATCATGAGTCATACCGAGTTGAAATTGTGTTACTCTTACAAACAATATTGCATATTCATTAGTGTTCTTGTACATATATACATTGATCTGAAATCACAATTTAGTACATAACAATTGCTATTTTAGAATTTAATTATCATAAGATATATTTGGTCACAGTTGGTTCTCAAGAAATATTTATGATTATTTGTTTAAATGGAGAAATTATACAGATCGATTCTCTATTCATTGGCTTGTGATGATAACATTCATATTGATATTCACAAAAAAATGGCATTAAAATTTTAAATGCATTTGTTTTCATTCTTCAAAATTCTTCAAATTACTTAATTTTGTTTCATTACCTCTTTTCCATCTCTATTAAACATGAACATTTTCATTTTAATACCAGTGTCTCTGATAATATCTCAGTGATCACAACCCCATACATATTATCAGTAGTATCATTGAATGATGTGAATCATGGGGTGATAACTCCCGTCGAGTCTCTAACATCGAAAATATATTACACAACAACATCGTACAAATATTTTGTAATAAGCAGTCCCGGATTACCCATTAGGCAGAGTAGGCAACTGCCTATGGACCCCGCGACTTTTATGGGCCCCATCAGGGGCCCCCATGAGATCGTCTGGGGCCCCAAAAGTTTGACTGCCTATGGGCCTCCACGGTGCTTAATCCGGCGCTGGTAATAAGTTTGGTATCATGAATGACAGTACGTCTCTATAATCCGATTCCTTGCTATAAACGTCTGCCTTTTCATACAATCAAGTTTTCGTGTGTTTTTATTTTTAATCCAAATTATGTCGTATTGTTGTAATTGTTCACATTTTGTACGTAAAGAGTTATCGTTCTTGCTGGCATGGGTGACCTTTGAACAAGACGTAATTTGTGGTTTACCGCAAATATTCGCACATATTTTACCATTATTCTCGTAAAAAGAACTCCAAAGTATTTAAAAAGAAGGCGTAGGTGAGCGTATATGTTCGTTTATTTAGTTTTTCAGCGTTTTGAAAAATTTGGTTTTCGTTTTTTTCCCCCGCTGAATAAGTTGTAGAAATGGCCCAATGTCATATACGCTAATTATATACATTTGACCTTTCAACCATGAATAGATTCGGAAGTAATAGTGTCGGCTTTTTACATATTAAAGCGGAGAAAATACCAGGTGTAATGAGGTTAACATTTCAAG
The DNA here is from genome assembly GCA_029339505.1 of Unio delphinus. Taxonomy (NCBI): domain Eukaryota; kingdom Metazoa; phylum Mollusca; class Bivalvia; order Unionida; family Unionidae; genus Unio; species Unio delphinus. The sequence continues at coordinate 3,484,653 of JAQISU010000236.1, forward strand.
AAAGCGTTAATCTTGATCGCCAGTGCCCTCTAGCGGCGTCCCCTGTTGCTACAATGAGCTACAAAACCTCAAACCAGTCTACATCATTTCACTACGAAACAAGATTTACGTCCCTTGTTTATTGGCTTGATAGTATTCGTGATATAGTTAACATGTTCATTCATATGCGTCATTAAAGACAATTAAAAATATCTAATTATAGCAATTCATAGAAAGAATTCCGTCTCACATACAGCCAATGTAAATGTCTACGAAGTATTCCTATAGCCATGATTTACTACATGATTTATTGCAGTGCATAATCGCCAAAACTGCTTCTACACTAGAACCATTTCACTTGGTCGTGGTGGAAGTGCAAGAGTTAAATATTGCTATATTTACATGTGCAAATTCTATCTTGTCTTATATAAAATATGAAACTTGAATTTTTTTCCATTCATGTCTTCAAGGGTCAGTGATTAATCGCAGTGATATTTTCATTAACGTTAAGCAATATTTGTAGCCAACCACCAATTTTATAAATTAATTTCACTTGCATATACATTATGACGGAGAAGGGTGGAATTCGAACTGACATACGAGGCCAGCTGAAGTAGCTTGGTTTTATCGATAGCGTTTCATGAGGTCAAATAGCTTGGTTTTATCGATAGCGATTCTTGAGGTCAAATAGAATCTTGCAATTTTCAGTTATCTTCAATATATTATAATGAAATTTTTATAACGAAATAGGCTATGTGTAAATTTATTTTGGTACCAAGTAGTCTTTTATTATGAAAGTATTTTACACACGTATTATTGTTTGTGTGTCTATGAGATGAAATGTTTGATACAACTCTCAACAATTTTCTTTTAGGGATGTCTACTATAGTTTCAGCCTCACAAAATAAATGGCAATCAAGTTAGAAATTATCGACGAATGAACGAAATGAGTATTAAAGGTTTGTGCATTTTTATACATTTGATGTGTTTCTATTTTACAGTTGGTACATAGGTACATGCTGCTATGGCCGGGAGGGGATTAGGGGTAGTCAGATATTCCGTCAGAATAAGTATGAATTACTGGTTTACCGCTTACGAAATGCTTGCTTTATTTTTCAATTGATTTCTCTATAATTTATTATTTGTATGATGATGATGATGACTACAGCTAGTACTAGTATATCTAAAGTCTATATGTGAACCATATATTTTGCTTTTGTGCATATATAACAAGTTGATTAGATGATAATTCTTTAAAGTTTTATATGATGTGTACATAATGTAGATCAGAACGAACTCCAGTATAGACTCGGAAAGTTGCAAGTCACCCCTATGCAACTTATACAGTCAGGACTCACACCTGTAATATTCAGTCATAAACAATATTAACATAGTCCAAAACAAATGAGAGAGAGAGAGAGAGAGAGAGAGAGAGAGAGAGAGAGAGAGAGAGAGAGAGAGAGGGGGGGGGGCGTGCGACACTGACCGTAGAACAATGAAGAACTTTCGTATGAGATCCCTCCTAGGATGCTGGTTCTGCGAAGCTCGCGTATGAATAATTCTCTGCAAGCATTCCTGGGAAGTTTCAAGCATTTTAAATGTGTGCATTTCTTCAAAAGACGAGCAAGAGCCTTGTCTGAAAACGTAAATAAGTTGTCGGTTAAAACAAGCTCATGCACTTGGTACTTTGTTAGTTGTAGGAGGTGTTCGAGTGTCCTCGGAGTCCCATTCCATGTGATTGAGGTCCAAACAGCCCTGTCCCTACATAGATTGTACCAGTACTTACATACCTGGCTGACTTTTCTCAATAACTCGTACGCCCAAAGACATTTGAAAATCTCCAATATCAACTGAACAGGAAGCCGGTTGAAATGTGGACCTCTTGGAAAATCGAAACACTGAATTGCGATGTCATACACAAAAGTTGATTCGGTTTTCTTTTTCCTCTCTGACTTCTCATTCCTCCGAAATCACTTTTCTTAAGGTATTTCAAATTCAGCTCAGACATATCTGCTGTTACGACACTTGTTTACAGTAGATTCTATATGATTGGAATTTTTCTCTAAAATGGGTTATTAAAGTTATTTGCATTAAAATAATATTGAAAGTAAAACGTATGCTAAAGTATATTGGGATAAATTCATTCTTTACAGTTGTGTACTATACACTATTCAATAGGTAAAGCATTATACAGTACGTTAGGAAAAACTCGCTTGTAAGATATACCGGTCAAAAATAAGCTGACCTACAAAGATATATGTTAGAGATCACGCCATCATCCATACATGTAGGTTAAGTTAACATCGCTTGTAAGATATATCGGTCAAAGACAAGCTGACCTACAAAGATATATGTTAGAGATCATGCCAGCATCCATACATTTAGGTCAAGTTAACTTTGTAACTAAATAATGGTCAGGCCGTCTTTTCACGCATAATTCACGTGTTCTCCAGCAAAAGATGCTGATCAGGTAGAAAAATTACATGACGTAAAGAAATTCTTGAACGACTTTTAGAAACGAAGATGCGCAATGACTGTTCTCTGTGTTGTGGAAGCAAAGTTGATCCTGGGGCAGAGAGGTTACCATTTTTGGTAATGCGGTTGGACGCAGACTTAGATATAACCCTCGCCCAAGTCTATTAGATCACTCTTTGTTTCCACTCACACGAAGAACTTTTCTTGCATTTCTTCTTACAGGTAAGAAGCGCTATATTTCTTATGAAAATTAGGAACTTTAAATGTTGAGATTTTTAATGGTAAAGTTACATGTTTGCAACATTTCCTTTACTGAAATATTCTATTTAATATTATGGTGTAATGGAATGTTCAATTGTTTTAAAGAATTAATATTTACTTATAATTCTAGCAATTTTTATTGTAAAATATCTACGTGCTACCAACTTCATGTTCAGAATTAATGTATGAGTAAAGTATTCTTAAATAATGAAGAATAATATTTAATAACATACTTCAAGTTAGTATTCTATTTAAATTTAGAGAAATACATTTCTTTAAAAGGATTACTGTAATAATCGCAGCTATTAAACCTTATACTTTTTGGTGATCATGAAATTAATCTAAATTTAATTATTTGTATCATGTTCTAAAATACAGAAATAGTACAAATGAATGAAGTTGGTAAGCTTATAAAGAAAGTGTAATTTTATATGCTTTACATGTATTTTGAAATATATATATATGCTTTATAAATGTATCTTTGAAGTGTATTAATATATAGTAGTTATTTGAATAAAGACTCTTTGTTTCCACTCACACGAAGAACTTTTCTTGCATTTCTTCTTACAAATGTAGCTGTCTTATCATCGTAGCGACACGCTCTTTTAAGAGAGCCTGAATTCTTTCTTCTTCTCTCTCTCTCTCTCTCTCTCTCTCTCTCTCTCACCATGGATAATGACGCTCCTTAACTTACGAGTAATTCCTTCTCATAGCAAGAAATGAGAAGAAGGTTATGAAAAGCTAATCACAAACACATAACAGAATTTTCATTACATAGCAAGCAAAAACATTCATAACAAGTGATGGAGAACATTAAAGATCTCTGGAACCTCTCGCAGAGCCAATGTCCCCAAGATGTAGCCTATCTACACCGTTTCGAGTGATTATTTCTTTTGAAAAGTTATGGAGAAGATTCTTGAAGAAAAAAAAATGACTGTGGACAAACATCATGAATAAAGCCATTACACGTATAACTATGATCCATGGCAGAGACTCGCACCAACATCTTTACTATCATCAGATATCACGCCGTCAGCTACACTACGTGAATTCAGGAATGACAGAACAACTCCTCTGTGATTTTCGTATTTTTTCGCCCACACGAAGGGTCAGTTCTAAGACCTCAGCATCAATATCATCACACCATGGGAATAAACGAACAAGTGCAGACTGATAGGCTGCCAGTATAACATGCATTACATCGCTTATGAGTATTCTTCCCACAGTATCGTTTGAAACATCCCACAAGTCGAACGTATATATACCTAGTCCAGTGCTGAAATCAAGCTACCGCAACCCAGACTGAGATGTACCTATACCATAGACCAGGATTTCCATTGAAATAACAGCAACATCTCCGCCAGACCCAGACTCAACGACAGCCGCATTGACAGTGACTTGAACTTTTTACAATTTGAACTCTTTCATTATTACAGACAATACGTGCATTGTTTACTATTCCTTAATATACCATTCATTCATAGGAATAATATTTCTGGACTGTAGTAATTCACACACACACACACACAGGTATGTTTTTTGCTCTATCTTATTTTGTTTCTTATAATACAAATATTATAAGGTTAATGCGTTAAACAAATGATCTAATTTTTTTTTGCTGTATTTCTTATGTAGTAACATTCTTATTATCTATATCTACTTCAGAAATATTCATCACAGTGTAATTTTCTGCCTATAGAGCCTTAATGAGAGCCAGCTGACGATACTTCGCATAAGCGATACAAAATCTGTTCGTACTGAAATCTGAAACTATCGTATACATGTTACGCTGACAGCACATCTAACATAGTATTACCGTATTTACCTATCTGAGCGAGAATTGTAATTCGCCTAGCCGTCTCAAACTTATTGACTTCAGATGTTTTTTGTTTGTCAGCCAAATGGTTTGACAATGTTTAGAGGTTTTTCTCTCACAATTATCATACCATTGAATGAATGTCTGTACCTTATGGTACGTACAATAGGAACGGTTATAATGCCTACCTATCAGCCAGTTAGAAGAGGTGATTTCCTTCACTGGTCCTGCAACATCCATTGATGTTGACTTAAACGTATGTAGAAATGATATAAAATAGTCAAAGTGTCCTAGCGATTACTCGAATCCGAGTTAACGTAATGCATAGCTCTCACGATATGAGCAGCTATTGGTCTATATAGGGCCAGCTTCTGAGTCAAATTAGTTCAAAACGATAAGGCAATACATTCTCTTTACATCGTCACAGATAACGTTAAAACACGTACATTTCAAAGCTACACTAGAGCATAGGTACCAAACAATTAAATAATATTCACTTATTGTTCATATGTTAATTCAAAGGCGTTACATATTTCACACACGCACAGGTCAAAGTTTGATTGTAAGTGAACATACGTCATGGTTATTAAGGCTAGAACAACATTAAAATTGTCAGTTTCCTAACTCTTGATTAATACTAAATTTGTATGCCATCTTCATTGCATCCATTCTTGCTCCAAACTTACTGTTAATTCCTTGTTAATATTATATATGCACTAGGAAGATCAGCTCAATATCGGCTCACTAGCATTCATAACAACAAGAATTTCTTTCATTACACTTGGCTGAAGCAAATAACGTAGTCACCCATACATATGTTCTGCTGATGTTATGCAAATAAATATAAAAAAGAGAAGAAGACACAAGAAGACACAAAAGAAAAAAAAAAAAAAAAAAGAAAATAAAAAGAGTAAAATAAAATAGAAAAAGAAAAAGATACCAAGAACTGCATGCTACTATTTTGTGTTACAATCGTCTGACAAGACTAGTTTCTATGTAGGTTTTGTAGATTTTTATATTGTATCATGGTTGTATTTTTGGTATTTTACTTAGTAATTGCAGTGTGTTTTTTCTCTCATTGTACTCATTGTATTTTTTTTTCCTTTCTTAGACACAGTACATTTCTTTGCTGTGTTTTCTTATTGTATTGTTGCATTTTACTTAACATTTGGCAGTGTTGTGCACACTGTATTTTCTTAAATTTACGAACAATTGTACAGTTTTTCTCATTGTATTTTTTTTGTATTTCCCTGACGATTATGTAGAGTCTCACATTGTATTTTGACCTTTACGAAATGTCACACTCACTTTGCACATTGTATTTCATTGTCTTTAACTTTCAATTTACTTTTATGATTGAAATTTTTCACTTTATCGAGCCTCGGGGTCTCGGCTCAAATAACCAGGAGGTATTGTTACGACACTTGTTTACAGTAGATTCTATATGATTGGAATTTTTCTCTAAAATGGGTTATTAAAGTTATTTGCATTAAAATAATATTGAAAGTAAAACGTATGCTAAAGTATATTGGGATAAATTCATTCTTTACAGTTGTGTACTATACACTATTCAATAGGTAAAGCATTATACAGTACGTTAGGAAAAACTCGCTTGTAAGATATACCGGTCAAAAATAAGCTGACCTACAAAGATATATGTTAGAGATCACGCCAGCATCCATACATGTAGGTTAAGTTAACATCGCTTGTAAGATATATCGGTCAAAGACAAGCTGACCTACAAAGATATATGTTAGAGATCATGCCAGCATCCATACATTTAGGTTAAGTTAACTTTGTAACTAAATAATGGTCAGGCCGTCTTTTCACGCATAATTCACGTGTTCTCCAGCAAAAGATGCTGATCAGGTAGAAAAATTCCATGACGTAAAGAAATTCTTGAACGACTTTTAGAAACGAAGATGCGCAATGACTGTTCTCTGTGTTGTGGAAGCAAAGTTGATCCTGGGGCAGAGAGGTTACCATTTTTGGTAATGCGGTTGGACGCAGACTTAGATATAACCCTCGCCCAAGTCTATTAGATCACTCTTTGTTTCCACTCACACGAAGAACTTTTCTTGCATTTCTTCTTACAGGTAAGAAGCGCTATATTTCTTATGAAAATTAGGAACTTTAAATGTTGAGATTTTTAATGGTAAAGTTACATGTTTGCAACATTTCCTTTACTGAAATATTCTATTTAATATTATGGTGTAATGGAATGTTCAATTGTTTTAAAGAATTAATATTTACTTATAATTCTAGCAATTTTTATTGTAAAATATCTACGTGCTACCAACTTCATGTTCAGAATTAATGTATGAGTAAAGTATTCTTAAATAATGAAGAATAATATTTAATAACATACTTCAAGTTAGTATTCTATTTAAATTTAGAGAAATACATTTCTTTAAAAGGATTACTGTAATAATCGCAGCTATTAAACCTTATACTTTTTGGTGATCATGAAATTAATCTAAATTTAATTATTTGTATCATGTTCTAAAATACAGAAATAGTACAAATGAATGAAGTTGGTAAGCTTATAAAGAAAGTGTAATTTTATATGCTTTACATGTATTTTGAAATATATATATATGCTTTATAAATGTATCTTTGAAGTGTATTAATATATAGTAGTTATTTGAATAAAGACTCTTTGTTTCCACTCACACGAAGAACTTTTCTTGCATTTCTTCTTACAGATGTAGCTGTCTTATCATCGTAGCGACACGCTCTTTTAAGAGAGCCTGAATTCTTTCTTCTTCTCTCTCTCTCTCTCACCATGGATAATGACGCTCCTTAACTTACGAGTAATTCCTTCTCATAGCAAGAAATGAGAAGAAGGTTATGAAAAGCTAATCACAAACACATAACAGAATTTTCATTACATAACAAGCAAAAACATTCATAACAAGAGACATATCTGCTACCCTTGAGACTAAGTTTCAGTTTCACATCAGGATTTTCCGAATCAAGCCTAAAATAGAACTGACATAAATGACTGTCGGTCGCAGCATGAAGTTGCAAATTCCATGGGTGACAATCAAAACGTTTGCCAAATTATGACGTTAAATTATAATCGCCCTTTACGACTTGGGAGACGTTGAATGTGCATATAAGAGATATATGGGGAAATATGGCAAGGGAAATTCATACAAATGTGGGTTATATTTAGTTGCCTTAGACAACTTAGTTTATGTTGTAGGTATACCAATATTATTTGGAATTAATCAGCATTATATCCAGATATTTCCAAATATGACAGGTAATTCGAATTGATCTGTTTTTGACTTTGAATGTATATTACCTGATGCAGATACACAATATGGCTTGAGAAATTTCACAGAATCATTTAAAGGAATAGGGAACATACAAGTTGATTTTATATTATCTAAATTTGCCTGTCGTTCAAAAATTATATTTTATATAACTCCCTTACACCGTTCTCGGGCCATTTAGCTACTACAAGGAATTATTTGGTTATCCGCGAAAGTGCCTTGAGAGATAATTAGATACGTATCACGTGGTCGGTAGTGACGTCGCAGGATCTATTGCTAACAGTCAACCACAGGAGTCTGACGTTTTATTAATAAAGTACGGCGAAATGTCTGACAAAATGAAATACCCTTCAACATAGCATACTCCAATGGTTACTAGCATGATTCAGATAATTTCTTTCCCTTTTGCATCATGGAAAATTGCGAGAATGATTTCCCCTACTTCTCTGTAAGCGTGAACAATTTACCGTATCAGCTTGAGCCACGTTTGAAGACTAACAACGAAGAATGTAGTGATGACACGGCGTCATGTTCTGCGAATGTCACTGTCAGAATGATGAGGATAGTTTGCAGAGTGAAGAACGACTCGAGAAAAGATAATGGTTTGTACCGATTTATACTTGTAGCAGGCATTTCATATACTGTATATATAAAAATGAGCTGAACGCACGTTACATTTCACTAACTGAAACTGAAACTTTGTCAACTCCAGTATGTATAAATATGCCAGCTTTGGTGCACCCAAATTTCGATAATCCTCCCTCGATTGCCTCAAACATTTAAAGATTACCGATAGTGCGAGTTATCAAAGCAGATGCTCGTAAAGCTGTATTTTTGTCTTTATGTCTTGCTAAATTAAACATTTTAAAAATATTAATTAGCAATGTTTTCATAATTTTTAAAGCAATGAAAGCCACATATATTTTGTAAATTTATAATTGCTGCATTGTTGCAGAACACTTATTCTAGTGGAAATAGTGACGTGCTGTACACTGTAAACACACATACTTTTGTTGTTGTTCATTATTTTGAACTTCAACTACATTTACTCCTTCACACAGTGAAATATATGTTTTCTTTTTCAAATAAAGGACAAAAGCCCATGCAGAATACAGGACTATGAAAATGAATGTCAGTACACACCAACGATTAACTCCTGCCATCTATAAACATTAAAATCCCAGGTTTAATGTTATCACAAGTTACACTGAATATTAATCTATTAAATACAATTCGACTCATAATATCACATGGACTTGACAATGCTTACTCAAAACTTTGCAGGGCACAAAGGAATAATGTTGTTTTGTCAAACTTTATTTCAAATGCAAACTCAACATGCTATTTCTAATACGCATCTTTCCTTTTGAATGCTTACAAAATATTGAAAGTGATTTTTAAACATTCTTGAATGGTCAAAATTATGCTGTGCTCTTTCCTTACAGGTGTGACTGTAGATATTGCCAAATGATTCACTTGGCAATTGAGCCCTTATGCTGTCAAAAGGTGGAGATGATTGAGAAAAAGAAGGGTGACCTGACATGTATAACCCTCCATGAAAGTTTCATTGCAAACTGCTTAAACAGGCACATGCTGGAAGTATCCCTGTTTGAATGCTTGGAACATCATGGTCCTTGGATGATAATGAACCAATTACACAAGTAATTTTTCCAATCTTTCACAAATTTCTTCAAAATTCCTGTTGATATTTTTATATAAGATTTTCCTATACATTTTACAAAACAAACAATTTGCAAGATTTTCTTCAAAGTGTTTTCATATTACAACTCATGGAGGCAACATTTATTGCAGAAGGATGCATTCCATTATGATCAAGCTGTGATGGTCTTGAACTTATGAAAAGAATGCAGTTTTTTTTAGAAGAAAATGTAGTTTTCTCTTTTAAGACTACCCTTTTTTCTTGTTTTTCTTTGGGGTGATATCTAAACTTTTTTAACAATATATAGCCTCGATAAATTAAACTGCTTGTTTTGAGAAAGGAATAGCAGGTTTGGTATAAATTCTAATAAATACTTATGTTGACAATGATTTATACATTTTTTGTTTATCAACTAGGTTTAAAGAGTCTTCACGAACACAATAAACAAACAACAAAGGAATAGAACTATTTTATAATGATATGGGTCATTTCACATGTATGTATATGTATTCAAAGAAGATTAATAATTTGATAAAAAGATAAATATATCAAACATAATTCACCCTAAGTACTAAAAGTACAATTCAGCATAATTTACGAAAGATGAAATATATTAACTCTTGTTCGAATTTACTCTTACATGTATTCTATATTTATTTTCAGAACATAAAGGCATATAGCATATCTACGTTTTGTCAAATGGATTTGTAATCGACTAGGCAGACACAGCCATAAAGTGCTTCCATCATGTGTTTTGTCAAAACTAAAAGAATCCTTTTCCTTAGAGGAATATGTTGGCTTCACATATGCTGCACCATAAAAATTATTGGATTTCAAAAAGCATGATTTTTGCTTTATGAGTTCATCTTTTTGAAAATTGTTTGTAAGGTATGATGCTGTGAGCGGTGGTGGATACCGAGATTCCCCTTTCATGAACATGTATGCCTCTGTGTGTGCAGGCAAGATGCACCAAGATATGAAATCAATAAACTTTTTTCATTTTTAACTTTTATATTTTCTTAATGATTGATATTAACCTGTGTCCCAACATAATGAACTTTAATAAAAATTTATTTCATGAACTTCACGTGTATTTAATTATTTTATTTCTAGTTCAGATTTTACTGTATATTACTTTATTTCTTCTAATTACTTGCAGTGCTGGATTACCCATTAAGCACACTATACTTATGCTCAAGGTACCAGCCCAACAATGGCTTTTGTATCACTATGAGGAAGCACTTTCAAGGATACAAAAGGCAGGTTGCATTGGCTAGCCTTTGCGGATATTAAAATTTCCTGAGCAGTCTAAATATATATCTCTGACAATTTCAAAAGAACAAGTCGACTTCCCAGTAACTTAATAATTACTTGTGCTAAGATTTAATCTAATGCATTATCTTGAAATAGTTCAACTTGATAAAATTGGATACAGCTGTATTATCAAAGTACAGACTATAATGTCTGGGAGGGCAAACAACATGATCTACATACATTCATCAATTCTGCCAAAGTAGATTCGGACACCAGAACATGTTGCTGATCTTCAGGTTTTATATCTTATCAAGCTTAAAGTTCATATGCATATCTTTAAAGTCACTATCCTCTCCATCATCAGTATCTGAATGTGGTTCATATTCTGAATCATGGTGTGGATCGGGGTCAATGTCATCCTCACTACTTGGTTCATTTTCATTATCTGAATCCTCTCTTGGTTTTAGGAGCTTGGACTGAATTGCTATTGATCTTGCAGCTCGAACCTGAATTTTGTGAGTCCTTGTGGGATCAAATTTAGCCTGAACTTCACACTGAGTCCTTGTGGGATCAAATTTAGGCTGAACTTCACACTTTGTTTTATTTTTTGTGCTTGGGCTTGAGGAATTGGTACAAACAATTGTATGCTGAGTTCAGCATCATCTACCTCTACCAGGGTACATGCACTTGCAGGTGTATCAAGGACATAATTTGCATTGTAACTTTGCATTGCTTGATGTATAACCTGAAGGAAAAGAAATACAATTATTATTGACAAGAAAAAGCATTTGCAGTATCTTTGAAACATTTGAGTAGTCACATGACAAAAACTTATTAATTACAATGATGGCCGCACTAAAGGGGAAAAGGAAGTTGAGGGGAAGGCACAAAGAAGTATTTATCCTATGTCATAGCCTAAGGCTCATATTTCTAGGGTGATACCAGTAGTGAAAAACATGAAATTATGCATTCCACTATATTTTAAATACACATTAGTATTACTCTAACGTTAGCGTCATGAACAACTCTTTCCGAGATAAATATTTTCCAGAAATATATACAGTAGTATACGCAATTATTCAATTTCTGCAGCACTTGCGGTGGGGTGGGGTGTGATAATGTTTGAGAATCTGAGATGAATAAAGCTCAATTTTATGTAGGTATTATTGTTTAAATACTTCAATTTCATTATGCTCACGACATTGATAGAAATTAGAGTGCATACAACATATTTATTTACCTCTGCATTCCACAGTTTGTGATAGGCTTTTCTTACTAGTTTCGGTTTGACAGTTGTGAACCACTTGGATCTGTCGGTAGATCTTACCCCAGTCCTAGGGTTAGAATAATATATGGTACTGCTGTCGGCCTCAGCCTCAATTGTCATTTAAATATCCCAATTCTGCACATCTTTCTGGGTCAACTTTTATACTGATCGTTTGAAAAATGAAGACTGCAAAGTCTATGAGTTACCGGCTCAAAGTTTTCACGGGGTCATGGCGACATTAATAGTTCCAAGCCGTTTGTCAGATTTTGTCTTTCGGAAATCGGAAAAATGTACTAGTCAAATTGTTGTTGCATCCAAACGCTGCACAGAGGGGCATTTTGGAAGATTCTTGGAAAATAAACTCTAATATAAACACTAATAATCTGTCTACTCTCAAGCACTAGTGGATCAACATAACGCTGAGCCTATAGCTGCTAAGATCCTGTGACGTCACGTTTATTCAGCCTCGTTTCCACTCGACAAATATGCATATCGGAATGCTCACGCAATTCTTACCCTATAATGTACTGTATATTTTTTTCGGTGCAACTGGGTCGCCCCAAACTACTATTTAATTTATCATATGTATCAAAATGAGTAATATAACCACAACTTTAACTGTAAGTTCCCTATTCATTTAATACAGTTATCTCACATATTCCTTGTTTACCTGCTAGGTATCTATATAGTACCTGAATTTAAATGGCATTAATTGCACATAATTAAAATTGTCAGGTAATGTAAATTGATTGATCTTTATTCTGAGAAATTGCAAAGTATCTATATTTTAATATTTGTTTCTGGTTGTTTTGCGTCCTGTGCTTCCGCATTGAGTGCCTCGATATGTATGCAGACTGTTCGTGAGTGGATAGATATGTGTACTGTGCTTGTGAGTGGATATTTATCTGTCTACTGTGTTTGTGCGTGATATGATTATTTCTGTTTTTGTGAGTGGATATCGGTTTAAGAGATTCGTATATTATATTTCATCTTAATGCAATTTGTCAAATTCTTGGATTTTTATTAACCCTCAGTGTATATAGTAGAAATAATGGAAGGGAGTGGGGTCTGTGTCAACTATATATATATATATATATATATATATATATATATATATATATATATATATATATATATATATATATATATATATATATATTGCAATACAGGATGTCTTACAAACTTCTGAACCTCATGCCACATCGATATATCATGTAATTAGTATTGAATGAATAACACACACACCCCCCCCCCCCTTCTTTCTCTCCATGCCTCTTTCTACAAGTTCGGAATGACGATATATATGTATATTATTATACTCAAATGAAACATAAATACAAAAAATTACCATTTACTTTCTTGAATCATTGGCTTTATATGAATATAGTATTTTCAGTAGATACACATTTAAAGACAACTGTTTTGAGGGATACAAGTTCTAAAATTAAATTATGCAGTTGCTAATAAAATTGCAGCTTAGAAATGATTTTATATTTTAAATACGATTGACTCTAAGTTAAGGACGATTCCATGTCATGTTTATGCTAGATAATTCCGATTTTTAATCGATTTTAAACAGGTTGTATTGCATATGTTAGCAAAGAAAAATGGTTTGGCACAAGTTCTTCCACCTCAGAATAGCCTTTCCTGTCACAAACACAAAACACCAAATAAACTTACAACGAAAATTGAAATTATATTTTATAATTATTGAATGTAGGAATTATATATATATATATATATATATATATATATATATATATATATATATATATATATATATATATATATATATATATATATATGGCAAGCTACTCATTCACATTATTCATATACACGTATACACATATTCATACATGCATCATATAAATTTTATCAGATACCTATCAATTTCCTACACAAGAATGAGCTAAACTTTTAAGTAAAAATCCAAAAGGTTGGAAAATGATATTGCCCTTCCTGGTTACAACTAAACAAGCATGAATAACTATTATATAAACTCACATGACATTACAAATGGAAATGTATGAGCAGAATTTTCTTTAAAACAAATCTGTGTCATCAGACTCCAACAAACTGTCCAATCCTGTTGTAAATAACTGACCAATCCTGTTGTAAATAACTGTCAAAATAATATGTTCAATCCTGTTGTAAATAACTGTCAAAATAAACTGTCCAATCCTGTTGTAAAAAAACTGTCCAATCCTGTTGTAAAGTAACTGTCCAATCCTGTTGTAAATAACTGTCAAAATACTATGTTCAATCCTGTTGTAAATAACTGTCAAAATAAACTGTCCAATCCTGTTGTAAATAACTGTCAAAATACTATGTTCAATCCTGTTGTAAATAACTGTCAAAATAAACTGTCCAATACTGTTGTAAATAACTGTCAAAATAAACTGGCCAATCCTGTTGTAAATAACTGTCAAAATAAACTGGCCAATCCTGTTGTAAATAACTGTCAAAATAAACTGGCCAATCCTGTTGTAAATAACTGTCAAAATAAACTGGCCAATCCTGTTGTAAATAACTGTCAAAATAATGCTGACATGTCCAATCCTGTTGTAAAAAAAAATGTCCAATCCTGTTGTAAATAACTGTCACAATAATGCTGTCCAATCTTGTTGTAAATAACTGTCAAAATAAACCGTCCAATCCTGTTGTAAAAAACTGTCCAAATAATCTGTCCAATCCTGTTGTAAATAACTGTCCAATTATTGTAAAATAACTGTCCAATTATTGCAAAATAACTGTCCAATCAAGTTGTAAAATAACTGTCAAAATAATGCTGACATTCCCATGTCAAGTGTCCATCAGAGCCTATCAGCAATTCACAACAGAAACAGGTAAAATCTCAAGGCAGGACAAAAAAAAATGGCCTTTAAACAGGGCTTGTGACCAAATCACTATTTTTGAACTACATGTATTGTGAATTCATACAAGGACATTCTGGATTATATCATTGTCATACAACAAGATTGTTGGCACATGAATATATTTAAGATCACTGGTACATCACCACATTTAAAATTGGAATTTATTTGAAACATCACTGGAACTCATTCAGAACACTCGAATTTTGGACTTATGATAAGCCTTTGGGACTATTTTTGGACTTTAAATCACAATAATGTAAGTTCCCTTTAAAATTGTCAGTTTATATTCAAAGAAATAAATTATTTGTTGAAATTTAGAAAACACTGGTTTTCACTCTCTTTCTGTTACCTTATTTAGGGTCCTATGACCTTATTGTAGAAAATAATGTCACATGTCTTTATTATATGAATTTTCACTAGGTCATTATGTCAAAGGTCAAGATTTAACCCTAGCATGAAACTAACAAAATGGTTCTAACATCTAATAAAACAACTTAATCACACATTTATTATAACATTCAGCATCTATTTGGAAAATAATAAGTCTGATCTGCAAACTAAAAAGCTATAAAAGCAACTATAATAAGAAACAAAAAATAAAGGTAAAAAGAAATGCAGCATCTGAATATATTCAACATACATGTATAAGGTAACAGTACCATTAAATTTAATTGAATCAAATCGAATTAAAAAAGATTTTAATAACTTTTATTACAGTCTACCGCAACATTAATCATTCACAATTAAATGAACTTTATGTTCATGGTTCACTGACATAACTCATTTTTTAATATTATATGAAACCAAATCAATTATGTTACAAGAATAGGTCATCTTGGTCATCACAGAAAATGACTCAAAGGTTATTTCTACATTATCCTGCATGAGGTCTTTTACTGAAACGAAATTTACATAACCAAACGCTGTGATGAAACTGACCTCATAAACATAATTCCATGGAAAATACAATTTATTCAAAGCCATCAATATATATGGAAGATTGAGCTTTGTTGCATCTCAGTATTCAGCCTTTCTTGCATACCAGATGCATAATTACAAACCAGCACTTGGCCCCTTAATGGTGAACATTATGTAATGACACACAGCAATTAAAGGCAGCACAGTATTGAACTTTTTTTTATTTATATCTACAAGTGGTGTTAATGGTCTTTAACAGCGAGGAACATATTATAGTCAGTTTTTATTGTTGATCATATGCAATCATCCAGTTTCATTTAAATTGTTGTGGATGTTGAAATTAGAGCCATTTACTTTTTTACCAATACATGTGTATTGAGAGAAAGTGAACATGCTCCCTGTCCTGCCTTTTATTGTTATTTCAGTAATCATTGAGAACAGTGAGTTAAAAAATATCCATTGACAGTGCTAGAATGGATCCAATTTAGTTCTTCACTTTGGTATAAATGGATCTTTTCATTTGGTCACCATGGCTTTGTTATACTCTTTTAAATGTCATTGATTGTAATCTCTTGATGGTGAAGAGAGAACTAAAATCTTTTAAACTGTCAAACAAGGTCAGCATTTGTTGCAAGACAAGGTTTTCATTTATTGTATGGCTGTTATAACAACCATTCTTCTGCTAATTGACTGATTATTGACAAAGCCAATAGTAAAAAGAGCAAGATATTGCTACACTGTCAAACAGGGCCAGAATTTGGTGTAAGATAAGGTTTTTGTGCACAATTGTTACATTTGCTTAGTTTGTGTTTTGAAAACAGTAAACAGCTGGGCTTATTTATCGAGAGCAATACATTTTGGTTCTTCACTTTGCTACATATGGACTGAAGTGTTTGCAACTAGAAAAAAAATAAATTTGCAAACAAAGAATATAATGTGTTTAAAACTAATCAAAGAGGGGGAGAGCAATTAGTGCAATTTGTAATGTAACATCTTACAATTAATTGATCTCTAACCAGGGAACAATTTAACTTTGAAAATGCTTTGCATGACAGTGCACACTTACGATTACAGTGCCTAATTCAATTAAGACATCTAAACTACAGAAAAATAGACTGGTTTTATTCACATATGAAAAATGTATAAAGAATAAAAAACGCATTTGGTTAGGAACAAAGATATGTGCAGGATTCATTACACAAAAGGTCAAGAATAAAAAAAAAATCCTACCATTAGATCATCCAGTGTCGGCTACTGTGCTGTGTCTAGGATTTGAGATTTGCCTCTAGGACTTTTAAATAACAGCATAAAATAAGCATGTGTCAAGGACTTCTGAGATTTATTTCTGGGACTTTTAATAAGGATATTTTCTACAAAGAGTGATTTAAAAGACCTTTTTTCGTGGCCAATTTTGACGCATGGAAGTTGACAGAAAAAAGAACAAGAGATAGTATGCATGGAATAGCAAATTAACATACACTGTATTTCAAATCACTTTATTGTCATTGTAGTGTGTAGTTAGTGTGGCGCTGCACTTTGATATTGTAGGAGAAAACGTATTAAAAAGGAGGCACTGGAAAGCTGAAATTGGCATAAAATTCTTATGAACATATTCGTTGGCAAGCTAAAACTGCAGATATTCAGAATATTGTAATTAATTTCTCCTATAATTATCAAAAAAAGTAATTATAATTAAAAACAAATACTTTGAAACTTTGTAGTTGAACACATAATTCTCAAGGTTTGCCACAAGCACATTTTTTGGATTCTTTGTATCAGCATATGATGTTTGTTTAGCCCAAAACATCAGAAGTGATCCTTTTATTTTGGCGGCAATTGTTTTTAATTACTGCAACCAGTAATCAACTTTAACTTGCAAATCTGCATCATTTTTTTTTTATATTCCATTCCACTTCTGAACCACTTCTTCTTGGCAAATCTTTCTGCTCTTTGTAGGATATGCCAGCACATAGGCCTCAAAAAGACACTGGAAGATTTTACTTTTATCCATCGTAGTGGTCAATTCTTCACCCAATTTTGTTATCAACGTTATCAAACTTATAAATGATTTACTTTTCGATCAAATGTTTTAAATTTAATTTTATAGCACAAAAAGGTTTAAAATTAAAGAAGTTTGGTGAGGAAAAGATCATTTCAACCTTGCTTAGTCGGCACCAGCAGACTAGAAACTGATGAATGCTATTTGGGAAAAGCCACTATTGGGGCTAGTTTATTGTTCGAAGACGAGTCCATCTTAATTTGAGCTCATTCACGAAACGCGTGAAGCTACTTAAAACGTCATTAAATAAATTGTAAGCCATAGAACTTTTATATAAAGTTTTTTAAACACCCCTTTTCCCCCTCGTCACACATTGTCACAAATGTGTGACCCCTTCTCCCCATAGGTGCACGACGTCATTTATGGACGGCCCTTTTGAGATCTAGCAAATAATTTCAATTTTAATCAGTTTTTAAAACACAGGTTACTGGATGTGTTTAATTTGAAATCTTTGGAGGACTTACTATATATGTATACCATCTGATATTTGGTTTGACTTGTTGTACGTGTCCCACCCGACATCTTGGTTTGACTTGTTATATGTATACCATCTGATATCTTGGTTTGACTTGTTGTTTGTGTACCATCTGATATCTTGGTTTGACTTGTTGTACGTGTACCATCTGATATCTTGGTTTGACTTGTTTTATGTCTAAGATCTGATATCTTTCATTGACTTACTGTATATGTATATCTGATATCTCAGGTGGACTTGTTGTATGTGTACCATCTGATATCTTGGTTTGACTTACTGTATATGTAAATCTGATATCTTGGTTTGACTTGTTTTATGTTTATCTTCTGATATCTTTGGTGGACTTAATGTATGTGTATGTCTGACATCTCAGGTGGACGTGTTGTATATATACCATCTGACATGTTGGTTTGACTTGTTGAATGTGTACCATCTGATATTTTGATTTGATTTGCTGTACGTGTCCCATCTGATATTTGGTTTGACTTGTTATATGTATACCATCTGATATCTTGGTTTGACTTGTTTGTGTACCATCTGATATCTTGGTTTGACTTGTTGTATGTGTACTATCTGATATCTTGGTTTGACTTGTTTTATGTCTAAGATCTGATATCTTTCAGTGACTTACTGTATATGTATATCTGATATTTCCGGTGGATTTGTTTCATGTGTACCATCTGATATCTCGGGGACTGACTACTTGCAAAACAAAAATAAGTCCATCTCAGATGTCAGACAGTACATATATAAATAACCAATAATTTTATGAGGGAACATAAAAAAACAATTATTATCTTACTGTCAGGATAATATAAACAACCTCTGATAAATAATATAAAGGATTTTTCCATTTATTTGTCATAATCAAAATTGTGAAAGTTCAAGCGTCGCATAAAAACACTTGCAAGCTTTTATAATCTTGTTCTAATAATCTCCTGAGTGGCAATTTTCACAATAATATTGAAATCCACATGCAAATGGCTTCTCCAGAATCGACGAACTCGTCCCCATGTGCTGGCAGGGTAACATGGACTTCCAATTCCATGGAAAATACGTGCTATAGCTCGACCCGTTAAACTGTGCTCTTGACCATGCACACCAATAAACTGATGAATATCCGACACAAGCTGATCCATGCTAAACTTAGGAACCTGAAGATAAAGTAGGTTTCAAAGTTTTGTAACTTAAAATGCATAAATTATTTCCATATCAAAATATTTTCGCACACAAAATTGGTACATCAAGATTCTTTTCTACAAGGATTTGATTTTTACAAAGTGAGAAGGGGATTATTTTGCTGAAAATGGTGATTTTTTTTTTGGTAAAAAAAAGGGGATACAATCTTCTTTACTCTTTGTTTTCTGGCGTCAAAATGTATTATGTTTTTAATATCCAAAAATACGAAAAGTAATTCCCAACAAAGCTGTACAGAAAGCTTAGGAGCTGAGATAGTTAAATTGCTATTTTTATTTCTGCTGTTGGCACATGAATGAGTATGACAGCAATGGAGATAGACGTAGCAAATTCTCTTATGTTTATAGAATCGTTTCATTGCATTTTTTTTCTTCTTCTTTTCAGATCATTTACATGAATGCTGTTCTTTCCATATGCGTGTGTCAGTGTGTGCAAGCATGCATGTGTATGATTTGAATTTTTAAAATAGCTTTAACAATTTTTAAGTCATATTCCAACGATGTCTGCAGTGTGGTGGTTTATAGTGATGCTAGTACTGGGTCATCATACCACAGATATGTAGCATGATGTCCCCATCCAGTCACATTATTCTGACACCAGGCCAACCAGTCCTAACACTAGCCTCTTAATGCTGAGCGCCTAGTGATGCATCTGCAAGTACCATCTTTATAAGTCTTTGGTATGATTCTACCAGGGTTTGAACCCACAACCTCTGGAGCGGTCATTTCTAAATGAGAGATACTAGCATCAAAATGGGAGTCTGTCAATGGTTTCCAAGTTGAGGAACTGAACTGCATGATTTTCATCATGTAAATGGTTGTTCACCAATGGCATAGCAACTGTCCAAGAAACCCAGACAACTTGGGGGAGGGGGGGGGACAAAATTGGGCAGAATTTAATGCTCTGCTACTGAAATTCATCTGTAAACTGAACAGAGACTGCCAAAGAAACATGAAACCTTTGAGCATTGAAGTCAAATAACATTTGTATTTTTTAAATTAAATGTTTTTCAGTTCCAAATATAGAGCAATTTCTTGTACACTACCAGTGTCCTAAGAAAATCAGCTAATCTGCCCTTGTACTATAACCAAGGATTCTCCTATAATTTGAAAAGTGGGAACAATGGGTCGTTGGAATTTATTTATTTGTAGCTGAATTCGGAGGTCTCGAAATAGTATTTTGCATGTAATACTATCAGTACAATTCAGGCTACATTGTAAAGAGTAGAAATTGAATAATGAAAAATGGTAAAGTTACTCTTCCAAATACCATAAAGTAAACATGTATTCAAAAGTAAAAATTTCAAGAATATAGGCTGCCATTTTTAAAAAATATGATAACTAGATTCCTTTGGAATAAAAAACAATAATCCCTTAAAGGGTCTGATCTCTATTGGCTGGCTGTAAAGAATCTACAGGAATTCAAGATGTCCATTTTCTTCTTCCTTATAACCAGTCACTGAGTGCTGAAACCATCTCTGATATTCTTCATTGATAATAAGAGTTTCAAATTAGATGCTCCAATGGAAATGCTGGATGTCAGATTGGTACCATAGTCATTAAGGACCAACAAGACATCATAATAATTATAATGGTGGAAACCCCATGTATATATGACTTTTTGGTTTGGAACAGCAATAATAACAAATATTTTAAGACGGTTGCCATGGTGGTATAAATCATGTTAGATGGGTACCATTTCTACTTTGTATCAATTAGACATCATAATTAGTCTTTTAGTGAAAGTATAATGTCAATATGACCAGTCACCTAGGAAATGAAGTGGTAACAAGATACAAACCCCATTTTAAGACATAAGATCAGCACCATTTCATTTAAGACCAACTAGACATTATAAGAGGTCATCTGGCAAAGTTCCCACTCTAAGACATCAGATCAACTAGACATTATAAGAGGTCATCAGGTGACATCTCCATTCTAAGACATCTGATCAACTAGACATTATAAGGTCGTTAGGTGACATCTCCATTCTAAGACATCAGATCAACTAGACATTATAAGAGGTCATCAGGTGAAGTCTCCATTTTAAGACATCAGATCAACTAGACATTATAAGAGGTCATCTGGCAAAGTTCCCATTTTAAGACATCAGATCAACTAGACATTATAAGAGGTCATCAGGTGACATCTCCATTCTAAGACATCTGATCAACTAGACATTATAAGGTCGTTAGGTGACATCCCATTCTAAGACATCAGATCAACTAGACATTATAAGAGGTCATCAGGTGAAGTCTCCATTTTAAGACATCAGATCAACTAGACATTATAAGAGGTCATCAGGTGAAATCTCTATTTTAAGACATCAGATCAACTAGACATTATAAGAGGTCATCTGGCAAAGTTCCCATTTTAAGACATCAGATCAACTAGACAGTATAAGATGTCACCTGGCAAAGTTCCCATTCTAAGACATCAGATCAACTAGACATTATAAGAGGTCATCAGGTGAAGTCTCCATTCTAAGACATCAGATCAACTAGACATTATAAGAGGTCATCAGGTGAAGTCAGTATAATCTTATGTTCAGAAGTAGCAATAGCAAACTTCTAAAAATGTTGTGGCAATATTGGATAACAAAATGGCCCTATTTTTTATTTAGAATCAACTAGACATCCTAACTGGTCTTTCAGTGAAAACCCTATGTCAATATAACCATCCATTCAGGATAAGTAAAACCAAGATTGCAATTTTGTGACCATATTGGATATTGAAGTGTCACCATTTTCATTAAGGACAAACTAGACCATGGGATGAAAGTGTGTATAAAATTTCATGGCAATTCTCCAAATAGTTTAGGAGCTGCAGTAGTATGATAACAGACAGACAATGGATAACAGACAACAGATGATCCCCATAAGCTCTTTGGGTCTATAATCAGTCAAATTAAAAATCAAAACTACGCTGATAATAGGGATAATATGGTTTTCATGTTATCTAGATCTTTGCAGTTGAACTTGTCTTATAAGCAGGTAGATATGGTACTCTACATTCAACATGAAATGAGGGAGATTTTAATTAAATGAGGGAATCATTAATCATGATGTCCAGATCTCCAACTCCCTCTTGCTTTAATATTTCTGTTTTCAATGACAAATATATAAGAGAATGGCCATTTAAATAAAGGGAGAAATAATATATTAAATCAACCAATAAGAATGTTTTTGCTAAAATTCCAAACTTCAGCCATATGTAGAGGTAAATGTTCAGCGAATTTCATTGGGCAAATGCATCAAATGAATTCTGTTGAAAAGACACACTATATTAAAGAGTCATCATAAGATTGACTGAAATAATTTTCAAGATTTGATTAAATGGTATATGGAAATAAAGTTTATCGATAGTCACTTGAGATCAATCTAAAATCTCAACTTGAAGATCTGTTCAGTTTCAGTATACTCACTGGTTCCACTTCTGCAGTAACATCTACATCCTCATTTGTAGCATTCCGCAAGGGATCCATTTGATCCTCAAAGTAATCTTTCAGGATCTGCTTCAACTTATCATTCTTCTTTTGGTCTACCTCGTCACAGCACATCCAGTAGTTCTTGTGTGAGACACTGGAATGGTAAAATACTGTATGGCACAGTCTCATTAACCTGACTGTTCATTGTGCAAATACTGCTGTAATACTATGATATCAGTGACGGACAGAATAGAAGCTTAAACAAAATTCAGTCATTGTATTTATCAGACTGACCTAGTTTGAGTCAGACTAAAATTTAAGATGAAACAAAGGTGACAAAAGAACTAACACTTATAGGAAGACCTTATCACCTAAGAGACATATTTTACTGACACATTAAAACCTGAACTATCCCAACTGGCCATCTTCACAAGTCAAGGTTTTGATATGATAACCCTATCTACACCTTGGCATATTAAGCAAATATTTCTCTGCTTTTGGTCTGTGAATTTCATTGCAGTGTTGTGTATAGGATTTGATCAATTTGGATAATTGCCCCTACTGAATCTTCCAGTATGATGTAAAAAAAAATCAATCTATTTAAAAAGCGCAATAGCAAGAATAATAAGTGCATTAAATGTATATTATAGCTGAACACTTATGAGTGGAATCAAAGTCTTATGTTTTCTAATAACAATATTCTACTACACACTAACCATTAAAGAATCACAACATAGACTGCAAACAGTTTCACACCTTTGACCAATCTTTAAAAATAGTGTCATGTACTTCCTGTTTCACATGCTCAATTCTGATGGGTTACATATTCACACTAAGAACTATCAGAAGAGCACATATTTTCCTTTCCTCGATGAGAAAAAAATAATTTTTAAGGAAAAGTCCAAAGCTTAAAATGAATTGGGGAAAGTATATACCGTATTTCATGTTATTATTCGTACACGAAAAAATAATTATTTTTTTCAATGTACGAAAAATTACATGTCAAATAAATAATTATCATTTTGTAGTAATGACCGTGTACGAAAAATAAAGGGATCAAGACACTCAACAAAATAATGTACAAAACTAATTTACAAAATCGGTCTCATTCTGATCAACGTTTTAAAAATATGTTGTTATTATGAGAGAGAGAGAGAGAGAGAGAGAGAGAGAGAGAGAGAGAGAGAGAGAGAGAGAGAGAGAGAACAAAACGTGTATTTAAAAAAAAAACATGTTTGTATTATAAACACAGCATGCTATTTTCATGGATATGACAATTGTTATATTGCGTGAATCTTCAACGCACTTTAATACTTTGCTTGTGACTTTTGTAGTGATATGTTTCCTAAATCCCCAATATGACCACTGAATGTTGATTTTTTGTTGACAGGCGTAATAAGATCACCATTCCCACAAATGAAACTTACCCGGTACATGAGTCACATACCTGTACCGTATATATAAGCATTACGGTAAATACCTTCATTACACTAAAAGAAGGAATGAAAAAAAACATAGCATATTAAACCCTCCCCCCCCCCCATTAGAAAGACGTATGTTACTTAGTAAGCAGTGCTGTATGAATAGTCGAGTTGAGGAAATAAGGTGGAATATAAGATTTGGGAAATAGTAATCACAATTATGATAGCTTGAGACCACGTTTGAACTGTAAACATAAATAAATACCCATTTTAGGCATTGCTAGTTACATAAAAAAATGACATTGTTTATGTGTCAATCAGTTGCAAGGACTTTCACTCTGAGTAGAGCAGGCGGTTTCTTTGAAGTATGTCAGAGAGGCTCGAGTCTAACCTTTAGAACAGAATATGAAACTGGGGCACTTTGGGGTCGTGGGAACAATGCAATCCACAGGGAGAAACGGCATGTCTTTTGAGAACTGCACGCATTTTTGACCCAAAAAATCAGCGAATACCGGTATATAGAGGAAACGATGCTGAAATATGCCACACATTAAATACTTACTGATGGTAGGTCACATCTGCGTGTTTTTGGATTTAATCTCCAACTTGGGTTTTTAAAAGATTTATTTTTTTGCATGACATACCTCATCGTATTACGGACAGCATTAACTAAATATATTCAATGACCATTTGAATTCATTGGAGATCTATCTGTATACATTGGAAGTATTAACACATAATCTGTTTGAAAATGTTTTTCGTTAGAACGTATTTGGAGTTCTTGGAATTATTGGATTTCAAAGATCATTTAGGAAACAGGAATTTATTTGCCATGCTGTAAGTTAATTCAATTCTTTCACTCCTGCATTTTACGATTTAAAATATTTTCAGTTATGCAAAACTTGTTGATTTGCTACTTTTTGTTGCGTAGAATAAGACACTGGAGTCGTAAAATGGTATATTGACATAGTAAAAGATCATTGAGCAAAATAAATATATATATATATATATATGTGTGTGTGTGTGTGTGTATCACTAACCCCCGCCCGAATTCATGTTTGGTGACACACTCTTTTAAATTATCACAAAGAGTTGAAAATGAATTGACGACTTGTGCCTCAGTTAAGAACGTGCCCAAAGCCATTATTCATAACTTACTTTGCAAAACAATACTCTGGTCATTTGATGTAACTAAATCGAACTTTGGTATATTTTTTTTAAATCAGTTTGAAAAGTAAATCTTCCCTTCACAGTATCGTAGATCGTATTATGTATGAAAAATAATAGGAAGACGAAAAATAAAATAAAAATTTGTGTACGAAAAATTATGATAGATTTAATTAATTATTATTTCTAAGACTTGATGGTGTACGAAAAATTAAAGGGTACGAATAATAACATGAAATACGGTATAGTTTATATTAGTCAACTCTTAACGTGAAAATATATACATCTGTATTCAGACTGTAATTGTGACTGCATTATTCTGCAAATATGAACACTATTTCCTAAATAGCCTCCTGTCCTTCCTCATCCTCCACTCTACCAATGCCTTGTTAAAGTTGAAGTCTCTCAGAGGAGGTCTTTCAGGTGAAATCATCAAGAGTATGTTGAGAACCCTTTCTTCTAGTTGGCTTCTTCCTGCAGTTTTGGTTCGATTTTGCTTGCTGAATCTTCTCTCACAGACAGCGGTTTGGTATGGCATAACCTTTGGCCACTGATGCTAACTGCAGAAGAATTGGAAATGTGTCTGCATGATGTTGAGGTACAATCTGCCAGAGGACGCACATTTTTGTCTCTAGAGTACATTTCTCTTTTAATGATAGTCTTAGCAAGAGACCACTCTGTTAAAACATGTTTTGGGTCACATAAAGGACTGATAGCTTCCTTTGATTTCTTCTCCTGACCAAAAAAGTCACAGAGAATTGTTATCTTGTCATAGCCATACATTTCTTGTTCTTTAGAAGATAGGAATGTGAGCTTACATAGACCAAGAACCTCAAATGATGTTGCCACCTGGGTGCTGCTCTTTGGAAATCTTGCAGTCATCTCCACCTACAAATTTGTAACAAACTTGTGGCGAAGGTTAGACACATCACCTAAAACTTATTTCAATGTACTCCTGTGTAACTTTAGTTGAACACCATTGTAAGTGTTTTTAATTTTGTCTAAATCCTTAGATGATTTAAATTTTTCAGATGTACAGGTCTGGTGATAGGATTTTCCAGTGTCTGCTTTCTGTAAGGTAGAATTCAAAATATCAAGTGCCAGTGACACAGCTTTTATATCCATGTCAGAATTCTGTAAAAGCATATTAGCTGTATTAAGTGAGGTATGATATCCATCATAATATTCATGCATGCCACAAATCTGTAGTCTATGAGCCTATTCAACAAGTCTTGACACTCTTTTGTCTTGTTATTCTTTTTGAAAAAATTCACAAGAGCCACCAGCTGTGAAAAATTGCATACAAAGCATCATAAAATACCAGCCATCTTATTTCATGCACCTCTCTGACTTTCAATTGAGGATTATCCAGAACATTCTGGATTTCTTTCAGTTCAGATGTTCTCTTGGCGCATGTATTTAAAAAACATAGTACATGTCTTTAACTGTGCCTTTAAATATTTCCTTAAGGAATGGAATGTTTTTTATGCATGAGAGGTACACAAATTCAATCTATGAGCCATTCAATGAATGCTGATCAAGTGAAGGCTTTCCTCTTTGAACCGTGTTGCTACACCACTTTTGTGACCTGTCATCGCTTATGCCCCATCTTTGCCAAAACCGACAACATTTTCAAGAGGAATCAATTTCTTTTCCAAGAACTGAACAACTTCTTTGAAAAGAACTTCTTTAGTATGTGATTTGTCTTCCACTGACATTGCCAAAAAAATGAGTTCTTGAAACAATCATCAATTAAGATGCTAATGAATGGAATACACCATACTTTCTGCATTAACTCAGATTCTATCACTGTTACAAACATGCTCTTCTGACCTTTCTTATTAACCAAGCAGAATTGAGCACATGACAAACAGACATACATGATGAATACAACTTTATAAGTACAACATATTCACGGGAATTTTACAGCAATAAAATAATGCAATCTTCACCAAAAAATGAGTTCTTATTTTTTTGCGCTTTTGCCTGCATAGGATTAAAAATCTTGCAAGAAATCTTTAATTAAAGGAGGAATTTGCATGATCATGCATTCTAGATGCAACCCTGTCATTGGATGTGACATCAAGCCACGGGATGCAATCAAAATTAAGTTGTTCACTGTTCTTATATGATGCAGACAAGGGGAGCACACGATTTCAATGGACTGATAAATAAGCAATTTTCCACTACCGGTCTGTGTTTGAAAATAATACCTTTCACTCAAACACACCTATAACTACTTCCCTATAGTATACAGTCATACTATGTTTAATGTAGCTTTAAAAAAATTTGAGTCATATCGCTATGATGTCTGCAGTGTGACAGTTAACAGTGATGTCTAGCACTGGGACATCATGCCACAGACATGTAACATGATGTTTTTTCAAAGACAAAACTTTACCTCCAATGGTACAACACAGAATTTCTGAACATAAAACATTCAGTTTTATATTAACCATTGATTGTTTTAATTTGGTTCTTTGCAAGGCCTCTAAGGGTAGCATTTATTACACTAAGAAAATAAATGCTAGAAAACTGAAAGTGCTGGGGACCAAACATTTTGGGCTCAGTCTTCTGGAAATGGATTTTTAGTTGTGGGCAAGAAAGGGCTTTACTCTGGAACTTATAAAGCCACTATTAAGTTCTACAATAATTGATTGGTAACAAACTTTGTAAAAAAAATCTGTAATTCGACAGACAGATCAAATATGGGTAACATAACCCCCTTCCCTTCACTGAATATGGATGGGCAAACCATTTATCCTTACTTTTAAGTCCAGTCCAACTACAAACCACAATAGACCAAGATCTGCCATCTCATAAAGCACTAGCAAATCAGAGTCTGTGCTGACCAAACTGAAATGATATTTACGCATTTCAACTAATGTTTGTAAACTCCAGATGCTGAGATAAATAACCAGACCTTTTGAGAGATTTGTACAAATATCTCAGCTGTCTCAGCTGGGTCTTCTCCTGTTTCTGGACCCGCTCATGAAGAAACTGAAGAACATCATCGGATTCTGCTACACTCAAGTCACCTGGTGAGCGGAAGTGGAACGCAAGATCAGAGAACTCTACTAACACTCCTGATTTCCTTGGGCCACTTTGATCTGCAAATAGTATGATTGATAATAAATAGGAATTGTAAAGTGGTGACTCATATTTAAATAGTGTGGCATTACAGTGGATAATTATGGTGGACTTCAGAGGTAAATTGTAGAAAAATGATCCCATAACTTTTTTTACTTTTCAGATGTTTTGTAATTTGTTC
Organism: Unio delphinus; assembly: GCA_029339505.1. Lineage (NCBI taxonomy): Eukaryota > Metazoa > Mollusca > Bivalvia > Unionida > Unionidae > Unio > Unio delphinus. The sequence goes on from JAQISU010000236.1 coordinate 3,513,456, forward strand.
ATTGCACTTTCAGAAGCTGCTATTGCCTACTTCAGCAAAATTCGTTTTCCCGAGTTTAATAACTGCTAAAGTTAGTGTACTTTTGATGAATTCTGGCAAATTTTTCAAGCACATGGGAGCATTCATTTTGTTATACCATGTGCTTAGATCATATACAATTTGAACAAGTGCAGTATCCAAAGAAATGTCAGCCACATTACATCAAAGTAGCATTGAGATATGCCAACATTATCTCCATTGTGCATGTTACAAATGCAAACAACTTCACCTCACATACGTCACTATCTGAAAAGTACATACTAACTGGTGAGCGCCCCCTATATGATTTTGTTTTTGATGGTTTTAACGCCATTTTTCAGCACAATATAGGCTATACATGGCGGCCAGTATTAATGGTGGAGGAAGAACCCGGACAACCGCCGGAAAGAACCACCGACCCACGAGAAGCTACTGGCAGGCTTTCTCACATAGCTACATTTGCTGAATCGTAGACTCGAACACACGCAGAGGTGAGACGGCAGTGGTCTGTAACGGACAGCGCTTTAGACCACTCGGGGCCCCTATTATATGATAAAAAAGGCATTAACAAAAAGGGAATTTGTTTGATCTCTTCAAGGCCAATGATTTCATTCAGGAATTTGTATACATGTATATTGTGTGCGTGTGTATGTGTTTGTGTTTGAAAAGATATCAAGTAGCACTGTACTGTTCACAATCTGTGTGTATACTTTATAGTACTTTTTCAGATGTAAAACTAATTATATTTAATTAATTTTCATTTATGATAGATATCTAAACTTTCTTCAACTTTATTAACAAAACAGTTCCCACTATCAAAATTTTAAAGAAAAAGTATTATTAGAGTACTTATTGATTCATAATGAATGAAAATTTAAGGGTACAAAAATGACAAACAATATATCATGAAGGAGATAGCAGATGACAGCTGATAAACAATATTTCATTAGGGATGAACAGCAGATGGCAAATTACAAATACGTGTAATAATAACAAGTGTGTGTATATGTGTGTGTTTTAGATATTTAGCACAGCTCGAACAATTTTAGACATATTGCTACAATGTCTCCAGTGTGGCTGTTTAGAGTGATGTGGCATCATGTCCCTTCCAGTCACTTCATCCTGACACCAGGGCGACCAGTTCTAAGACTAACCTCTTAATGTTGAATGCCAAGTGAGGCAGCCGTTGGTACAAGTATTATAAATTCTTGGCATGACTTAGCAGTGGTTCAAACCTGTGACTTAATACATCCCGATTATATTATTATTATTATTATTATTATTATTATTATTATTATTGTTGTTGTTGTTAACAAACACTTCATTCTATGAAAAATATATTATCTCCCCTGACAGGGGAGACAAAGCAGATGGTAACAGATGAACAATATTTTGTGAGAGACAGACAACAGAAGGTAAATGACAAACAATACATCATGAGAAACAGGACAAGGAAAAATAACAAACAATATATGAGAGACACACAAGAGAAGGCAACTGACCTAAAATGGGGTACAAATCTTACCTCCTTGACCAAAATTCCACTCCAACAGTTTGAGCTCTCTTTTAACCGGGCCCGATTCCCATCCCATAATATCACTGATTTTCACTACAGGAAATGTCACACTGTTACTTTTCTCAAAGCTCTTTCCCTCTCTTTTGGCTGTTGCTATGGCAACTGCTACAGGGGGACACTGATAATAGAATCATGTAATGCAAAAGCAAAATGTTTTCTTTTCTTACCTCAATAAATGTAAAGTTAAATGTATGGTAGGCAGATATTGGACTAAAACAAAATAATGGAAGCATATATAGTAACGAATTTCATTTTTAAATCCGAGGCAATTTCTCTGTATTGTAAACGTTGTATAAATCAGTTATCAGTTATTGTTTTTAAACTGCAAGTACTGTATATACTTGCGTACAAGCTGAAAAATTTAGGAAAAAAATAAAAGCCTGGAAGAAGGTGATGGGGGTGGGGTGATGGTTATTTAAGGGTTATTTTGTTGACTATTATATTTGCTTCAAGTCATTGGACATCAAAATAGTTTTATATTTCCATGTTCCAAGACTTATACGCATGGCAAAAAAGATAAAATTTTTGGTGTCCTAACAATTGTAGACATGAAAAATGTAAAGTCAAACTTAGCAAGATTAACACAGGTCACGCAGCAATGAGCAGTGACCATGTCAATAAACTGTTATAAACCAATATGATTGTTTTTGTTGCATATTCTCCGATTTCTCTACTATGAAATTAAACAAAGGAAAATAAAGACATCACCAATCATGGGCTGGTTTGAGTTTACCCTGGAGACCAGGTTGTATACTATAATGTACACTAATTACACACCGCAAATTTTGCTTTATTCATTATTTTTACCAAATCACATTTCAGTTAGACGTACAAAGCTGTTTCATTTATATTGATAAATTCACTTACAAGTTACTCTGTTTGTTTTTGTATTTTTATCATAGCTTTTAAAAAAAATAAAGTTATATGGCTACGATGTCTGCAGTATGGCAGATATAGTGATTTCTATCTAGCACTAGGGAATCATGCCGCAAACACATATCATGATATCCCACCCAGTTACATTATCCTGACACCAGGACGACCAGTCCTAAACCTAACTTCTAAATGCTGAACGCCTAGCGAGGCAGTGGTTAGTACCATTTTTATAACTCTTTGGTATGACTCGGCCAGTGTTTGAACCCGCAACCTCCCACATATGAAGCACACACTCTAATTATTAGGACACTGGAGTGGTCCAGTTACTCTTTTTCAATGATATAAGTGATCCTACCAATTAAGGTAATCTTTATGAAAAGGTAGACATGCTTAATTGTACATGGCACATAGCCAGCATATATTCACATAACCTTTGCATGTATATGAAAGAATGATAATAATAATAAAGACTAAAATTCTGAATATAGACTGACTAGGATCATCATAAATCTATTTTAGTTTTGTAGTTTTGCATCATAATCTTCCACACACTGAAAACCTGGTTATAAGGCAAATCCTTTGTGTATTTGTCTTTTGTTTTTCCAAAAGCAATCCAGACCAGTCAATTGCTAAAACCCTGAAACTGGCTTGGATTAACACATTAACCCCTAGCGCCACATGGAGCCAAATGCCAAGCTTATATGCTAGTATATATGTTATTACAACTTTAAAGCACTAAAATCATTTCACTAGCACACAATTTACAACATTCAGTACCTTAAACTCATTTAAAAACCATTCCAATAGTCTTTGGAGCTTAAATGAAGAACACAAATAAAATTTTGAGGGACTTTTTTTAAGCCTTTGATAGAGAATAAGAAGTTAATAAGTTTTCATACAAAACTGATTACTGACATTTTAACATATTGCTTTCAAAGAAGTCCCTTTCTTCCGAAAGAATTTGGGCAGACTTGGAAAGTGTAGTGTTTTGACAATACCTTTTTGGCTACAGCCTGAAGTTGACTGGGACCCCCATAACATTGGATTTTACAGGAGGCATAGATACTGGACTGGTTCTCCACCCATTTTTCATCGTGAAGCTCCAAGTAACACAGAAGTGTAGCTATACCTGGAAATGGAAGCATTACTCATCAGATACTATGAAGTCAAATATTTTTGTGGTTATCACGTTTTTGGTTTTGTGAAAAATGACGTTTTTGTTGGTAGTTAAATTTTTCAGGTGGTGAAGGAATCCTAATTGTTTGCACAGAAGGATCATTGTTGGCTAGGCATCTGAATTCATGGCTTGTAAGGATTACAAAATTCCCCTAAAAATGGTATCCTACAAAAATTGGTACCATAAACAAACAAATTAATTTCTTCACAGAAATCTTGTTAATTTCAGTGATGGATCTGAAATAAGACAAGAGACCCCAGCGAGTCTGATGCTGTTCATCTAGGTAATGTTTATGAAGCAATAGTCCTTACTAACAAGCATTTAAGTTCTTAGTAATGAAGCAATCATGTCCTCATGAATAAGACAAGACTAAAGACATAAACAAAGCAATAGCAAAGCAATCAAGTCTTTATTAATGAAATAATAAAGTCTTTATTAATTAACAAGTCCTTATTAATGAAATAATAGTCATTATTAATAAAGTAACAAGTCCTTATTAATGAATTAGTAAAGTCCTTATTAATGAAATAATAAATCATTATTAATGAAGTAACAAGTCATAATTTAAAAAAATTATCAAGTCCTTTTTATGAAGTAAAAGTCCTTATTAATGAAATAATAGTCTTATCAAGGTAACAAAGTCCTTATTAATGAAGGAATACATTTCTAAATAAAGAAAAAACAAAGTCCTTATTGAAGATGTAATAAGACCTTTTTAATGAAGTAATAAAGTCTTTATTAATAAAGCAAAAGTCTTTATTAATGAAATATTAAAGTCGTAATTAATGAGGTAATAAAGTCCTTATTAATGATGGAATAAATTTCTTATTAATGAAATACAGTGAAACCTGTTTTGAAAGACCACCCCTTCTGTCTACACATAATCATCTCTCATAATAGGTGCTATCTCATAACACTATATAATCAATAAATCTATACATGGAGAAGCTGGTCTCTCAGGACAGGTGGTCTCTCATAGCAGTGTACTCTTAAGACATGTTTTACTATAAACAAGTCTATATTAATGAAGTAATAAAGTCCTTATTAATAAAGAAATAAATTTTTTATTAATGAAATAGCATAGTCCTTATTAATGAAGTAATGAAGAAAACATTATTAATAGAGTAACAAGTCCTTATTAATGAAGTAATGAAGAAAACCTTATCAATAGAGTAACAAGTCCTTATTAATGAAGTAATGAAAAAAACCTTATTAATGGAGTAACAAGTCCTTATTAAAGAAGCAATGAAAAAAAACCTTATTAATAGAGTAACAAGTCCTTATTAATGAAGTAATGAAAAAAACCTTATTAATGGAGTAACAAGTCCTTATTAATGAAGTAATGAAGAAAACCTTATTAACAGAGTAACAAGTCCTTATTAATGAAGTAATGAAAAAACCTTATTAATAGAGTAACAAGTCCTTATTAATGAAGTAATGAAAAAACCTTATTAATAGAGTAACAAGTCCTTATTAATGAAGTAATGAAAAAAACCTTATTAATAGATTAACAAGTCCTTATTAATGAAGTAATGAAGAAAACCTTATTAATAGAGTAACAAGTCCTTATTAATAGAGTAACAAGTCCTTATTAATAGAGTAACAAGTCCTTATTAATAGAGCAACAAGTCCTTATTAATGAAGAAATAACATAGTTAATCATGAAGCAAAAAATTCCTCATTAAAATAAACTCAAATTGTAGGTTGTCAAAAGATTTTAACTTCTACATACAATAACTTATGTTAAGTCCAACTGCAAAAGACCCAGACCTGTCATCACTTATTGCATTGACAGGTCTAGCTCTATGCAATTGCTTAAAAGTTATTAGTAGAACAAACACCACAGACTCTAATGTATAGAGATGGCAGTTCCGTGTCTACGTCCTTTGTGGTCAGACTTAAGCAAGCATATATAGTATTTGCATCACTTTCAATCATTAGGAAACGTGATTCTCGTTGATGACGGTATATTCTTTCATCTAGTGGGTTAAAAAATGAATATAAGACTCAACTGGGTGATGTGTAAGTGTACTTAAAACATAAGTTCAACTCGATTCCAATAGTTTCCTGTAGCATTTGGTTCTGTTACCTTCTTCCTTAACATCAAGCTCCAGTACAGTTTCTTCTATGATCAGTGCCCTCTCATGTCCTGGGCAAATTCGAGCCTTACTACCAACCTTTCGCAGTTCCTGATTCTTGTCTTCTGCTGCACCCTGCAGGTTCCCATGAAAGAAAAGAACATCCTTTTCTCTTTCTTTTAACCATATCCGCTCAAAACATTTACACTTATGTCCAAATTAATTGAATAATATTTCTTGAAATAGATTTATTTCAGCTAAAATTCTTTAATATATTGAATACAAGTAAATTAATGTAGAAAGGATAAGTATAGTCTGTTTTACATAAATAACAAATGATATAAAACACATAACACAAAACTGAAAAATGACTTTTAACATTTTCAACTGATATATTCTTCACGACCAGGGTAAAAGAATGCAAAATGAGTTTAGGTATCTTGTCATGACTGATATTTCATCCACCTTGATCAACTGGACCATACAAAAACTTTACATGAAATAAGAAATGAAAATGCAAAAAAAACCAAAAACAACAAAAATGATATAACTGACTGCAAAATGAATATCAAACTGAAGATCAAGGTAACAGAACTGATGGAAGACATTCTTTGTTTCTACTATTACAGGGCCCACAGAAATAAGAATACCCAAGGAAAATTACAAAATGTACCTATATAAATACATTTCAGATTCTTTATACAGTATTTTCCAGCCTATAAGTTTATACTTTTTGACTTGAAAGTCAGGTCTTCATCTTACACTCCGAATCGACTTATATATGGACAGAAAATTTATAAAATTGGTGAATTCGACTTATATGCCGAATCGACTTATAGGCCGGAAAATGCGGTAATCTAATTCACTGGATAAACGTGAAATCTGTGTGATTAAACAAATACATTACAATTTCAAAAGAATTCTCAAACCTTCCACTTTGTTTCCTTGTTTTTTTGGTATATATTTAGCATGTTTTTATAACAATTTCTTTTTATTGAGCTTGGAGCTTGTATCTCAAGTTAGCTAATTATTACAATTTTCTTTTTCTCACAAAGAAACAAGAATTAAAATATATGTGTGTGTATGTGTGTGTCTATGTAATAATAATAATAATAATAATAATAATAATAATAATAATAATAATAATAATGAGTGCAAGCAAGTTTCTGAGAATTTCTGAACAGTCACTAAGAGATATCCTCAAGAATGATAGGAAGTTTCACTATCACTTCCGACTAAATCATGAAATCAATAGTGTGTACTAAGTGAACAATACAAAATATCAGTTGCAACGAAGATGATTGTCTCAAGAAATAAATGTTGCTAGTTTAAAAAAAAGGAATCTTGTTTGGTGTTGTATCAACAGTTAGTCTAGTTCCCCGCTACCCCAACTCCTGACTTGGTAAAATACTATTAGAAAACAATCCAGGAAATGGACTAATCAAGAAAGCAGTGACATAATACCCATTTGCTTTTGCGTGCACGTGATGATTTCTTAAACCAGTTGAAACGATCTTTCACAATTCAGACATTTTGAAAATAAATGTTATTTATATAAAATAACAAAAACTTCATTAGAAAAAGCATATTATTAACAATTATTATCGACGTGATCGCAAAAAGAGGATTCATGCAGTCATTAAATAGGGAGAGGTGAATTTTGACTATTCTTTTACAGTATAACCTGTCTGATAAATCAACACTTCTGCCAAAAAATCATAAGTGCATTACCTAGAATATGGTCAACTAATTCCAAGAGCTTTAGGAAATAACATGTTTAATGCATATGTATGCAGAATGGGAGACAACTCTTAAGTAATTGATTCAAATGCAGCTTACCAAATTTGTTTCACTTTGAATGTTGATCCCAGTCTGTACATCATTCTCAGAATCACTTTCCTGTAAATTATAAAATTAATGAAATCAAAATAGTCACTGGCTGGATAAATTCAGTACTTTCCCAGAACAATCAATTTGTGCTATAAAGTTTAGTTAGTATTACGAAGGGTCTTGCTTTATTTGGCTGATAATAAGTGATTGATAGACTCAACTGAAACTGTTCTGGCCTTTACATATGTTAAAATCTGTCATAACAAGCAAGTTCTGCTCTGTCAATGCTAATATCCAATATTTATATTTGATCTTTTCTTTCTTAACATGATCACTTCGTAAACGGGGCCCAGAGTTGCCAAATAGTCTAAAGCGTTCTCCGTTACGGATCACTGCCATCTCACCTCTGTCTGCGTGGGTTCGAGTCTCAGATTTGGTCAATGTGGGTATGTGAGAAAGTGTGCCAGTATCATCTCATGGGTCAGTGATTCTTTTCCGGGGGTTTTCCCGGGTTCTACACTCTAATACTGGCCGCCATGTTTAGCCTATTGTGTGCTGAAAAATGGCATTAAACCCTACAACAACAACAACAACATCACTTCATAAACAATGCTAATTTCCATGAGACATAATTTGTATCATTCACCAGAGTGAATTATCAATTTTGATTTTTTCAAACTTTTATAATGGACATTTATAATAATTTGACCAAAGAATTTTATTCACTGTGTTGTCAGTCACTTAGTCAAGTGAAAACATGTCAGCTTGTTAGCAAGAAAACCATGTTTGAATTCCACTTTGAACTTAACTTTTAAAGTATATGTGCTTTAGTGAATTAGCAAATACAATATTAAACTCATAACTATCTACATTTGACCGAAGAGGGGACAGCCAATAGGAGAAATCCAGAGATTTGCACAATTTGGTTAGGAGTTTTCAATTCAAATGAGAATTTTCAACCACCCACTTTTTAGCATGAAAATGGACCAAAAAAAAACTACTGAATAAAAATCCTTTTCTATAATAAAATTACTGTATTTACTCACTGACTGTATCTGATTATACCTGACTGTATATGACTATACCTGACTGTATCTAACTATATCTGACTATCTAACTATATCTGACTGTATATGACTATACCTGACTGTATCTGACTATATCTGACTGTATCTAACTATATCTGACTGTATATAACTATACCTGACTGTATCTGACTATACCTGACTGTATCTGACTATACCTGACTGTATCTAACTATATCTGACTCTATCTAACTATATCTGACTGTATATGACTATACCTGACTGTATATGACTATACCTTACTGTATCTGATTATATCTGACTGTATCTGACTGTATCTAACTATATCTGACTGTATATGACTATACCTGACTGTATCTAACTATATCTGACTGTATCTAACTATATCTGACTGTATCTAACTATATCTGACTGTATATGACTATATCTGACTGTATCTAACTATATGTGACTGTATATGACTATACCTGACTGTATATGATTATACCTGACTGTATATGACTATATCTGACTGTATATGACTATATCTGACTGTATCTAACTATATCTGACTGTATATGACTATACCTGACTGTATCTGACTATACCTGACTGTATCTGAAGATAAAATTGGCAATAAAAACTTTAGAATGTATTGGTACCTTGGTGAAGACATTAACAATCTCCAAAACAGTTTCCTAAATTAGGACATTCTTAATATTGTTGTGGTTGATAATGTACACGCTCTCTTCTATGTCATGTTTGCATATTTAGGAATTCATATTTTGCACATGATAATGACAATGTGTTGGCAGTTCAAAGTGTGATATTTAAGTGACATAGCATAACTTTGCAGCTATTTAGTGTTACAAATTCTCATTGGTTTATGTGAAGAAAATTACAGCTATTTAGTGTTACAAATTCTCATTGGTTTACATGAAGAAAATTACAGCTATTTAGTGTTACAAATTCTCATTGGTTTACGTGAAGAAAATTACAGCTATTTAGTGTTACAAATTCTCATTGGTTTACGTGAAGAAAATTACAGCTATTTAGTGTTACAAATTCTCACTGGTTTACGTGAAGAAAATTACAGCTATTTAGTGTTACAAATTCTCATTGGTTTACGTGAAGAAAATTACAGCTATTTAGTGTTACAAATTCTCACTGGTTTACTTGAAGAAAATTACAGCTATTTAGTGTTACAAATTCTCATTGGTTTACATGAAGAAAATTACAGCTATTTAGTGTTACAAATTCTCATTGGTTTACTTGAAGAAAATTACAGCTATTTAGTGTTACAAATTCTCATTGGTTTACGTGAAGAAAATTACAGCTATTTAGTGTTACAAATTCTCACTGGTTTACTTGAAGAAAATTACAGCTATTTAGTGTTACAAATTCTCATTGGTTTACATGAAGAAAATTACAGCTATTTAGTGTTACAAATTCTCATTGGTTTACTTGAAGAAAATTACAGCTATTTAGTGTTACAAATTCTCATTGGTTTACGTGAAGAAAATTACAGCTATTTAGTGTTACAAATTCTCATTGGTTTATGTAAAGAAAATTACAGCTATTTAGTGTTACAAATTCTCATTGGTTTACGTGAAGAAAATTACAGCTATTTAGTGTTATAAATTCTCACTGGTTTACGTGAAGAAAATTACAGCTATTTAGTGTTACAAATTCTCATTGGTTTACGTGAAGAAAATTACAGCTATTTAGTGTTACAAATTCTCATTGGTTTACGTGAAGAAAATTACAGCTATTTAGTGTTACAAATTCTCATTGGTTTACGTGAAGAAAATTACAGCTATTTAGTGTTACAAATTCTCATTGGTTTACGTGAAGAAAATTACAGCTATTTAGTGTTACAAATTCTCATTGGTTTACGTGAAGAAAATTACAGCTATTTAGTGTTACAAATTCTCACTGGTTTACATGAAGAAAATTACAGCTATTTAGTGTTACAAATTCTCATTGGTTTACTTGAAGAAAATTACAGCTATTTTTCATGAATGTTATGATGGTAAAATAATCCTTATAGGCGTTAAGAGTTAGGATTTAGATATTTTCTTTTTTTAAAAGTCAGTATTATATAAACTGCTAAATTTGTATATTTTGTAAGTATGACAAAACTAAAAGAGAAAAAACCAGACAAACATGGAATATGTCTTTAAAATGTGCTTAAGCAATAATTTGCTTCATTGTATATTTAGTGAAATTATTTCTAGTCTATGCATATTTCATTGTAAAAATGGAGTCACAGCTGATGTCATCACAAGTTTATTCCACATGTACAGCACCCACCAGCATGCAAAAAAAAAAGAGGTTTTGAAAGTGCATCAAGTTTTTCCTCAGTTTTTGTCATTTCTGTAAATGATTCAGGACTCTTCTGTAGAAAATAGTCTGAACACCCAAGTACAACAATATTGGCAACAGTATCTACTGACTTGTGGGTGTTGAACCTACAAAAGAGCATTTACATGCAAAAATGGATTACCCATGTTATTGAAGTAGATAAGAAACAGAGCTAAATGCAAAAGTCAACTATAAAAGGATGAATTGCAAGTGGCAGATAAGTAAAACACTAAAACTTTCTTCAATAATTATGACAGGCCTAAAAAACACATGAGAAACACCAATGAATCTTGAATCACAGTAAAACACTGGATTGACATTAAATACCAAGAGTCCATTGTGGAAAAAATGCTCTCCTGACCAAAAAGAATTTCCAAGAATTCAATTAACACGATTTCCTCTTTAAACTGCTATGTGTTGAAATCATCTGACATTCTTGACTTGCAACAAGATTTTCAAAAAATTAGCCGTATGGTGGTCACACTGAATATCAGATTGGCACCATCTTCCAAGACGATCAACATGACATTGCAAGTCTTTGAGTGAAAAACTCTATGAAGATATGACCATCCATTCAGGACAAGATTTTCAATATGGCCATACCCATACTGGGCAGCTGAAAAGAACACTTTTTTTTAGAACCAACAAGACATTTTGTCAATATGACTTTTAGTTCAGGAGAAGTAACAATGAAGAAATTTCAAGATTGCTGCAGTGGTGGCCATGTTGAAAGTCAGGCTGGTATTTTCATGACAATTTCATGCCAGAATGACCATCCTTTCAGGAGAGGCAACAATAACAAGATTTTCTAAATGGTCAATTGCCATTATAATGGATAGTTTGAGGAGTACCATTTTTATTTATGTGGACATTGGATGAATGTGTGTAGAAAGTTTCATGACAATCCTGCAAGCAGTTTAGCAGGAGTAACAAGGGACAAATGGACAGATGACAAATGACAGAAAATTAACAACTGGTCATCGATATACCACAAGCTTTTCTGTTCATTGACCAGTAGAGCTCAAAATTCTGAATGGGATGGAAATGTTTTTTCTAGCTAAAAATATGTATTTGTTTTCTCATGCTGTGTAAATGAGTATGTAGTTTTAAGGTAAGGATCCCAATTTTTATTAATGTATGACCAAGTCCCAATACTACCATTCCAATATCATGTTCCAGGGACATACTGTATTTCTATTAAAAGTCAATCTGAACTTAACCCTTTTAATGTAAATGCTTTTTTTTTGTTACCATAGAGATATTTGGATTGAAAAATAAAAAGTAACCATGCTAAAACCAAAACAAATTAAGTCAGACAGAAAGATGGATATTGCCATAATGCGTAGTGGCCACATTTAGGATACGATGTACATCTAAAGATTACCCCTTTTCACATTCATATCTCAAGATTTTAAAATGTCTAACCTTGATAAGTGTAAGTGGCATTTTGCAATCAATATTACACATCAATATGCCTTGTTATTTTATTTATTATATCCAGGAGCCATGCATGTTGCAGCAGCAAATGAAAGATATTTTATTTATTTATGGGAGTGCTTGATAGTATTAATAATAATAAAATTTATCAAGTAACTGCTGCATGACATTAAAATAAAAATCATTATGCAAATGATTCTGGGTATAATAACTGAAAATGTTTTATTTCTTGCATCAATTTTTTTGGACAAATTATTTATATCATGCGACTGTTGAAGCCAAACTGATACAAGATCACCTCATTTATATGCAATGATCCAACTTTAATCTAAATTCCAAAATATCTTGATTACATTAACATGTATTACAATTCTGATCAAAGTCAAATCAGAATTATGGCTTCCAAAGTAATAATAAGTACAGTCAATTATATGTACATGTAAGATTACAACACAAATACACGAATAAATGAATCTTGCCCTACAGCCAGGTGATGCAAAAACCAAATATGACAGACTGGATGCATCCACAATAAAAGTACAAGATATACGCTTGAAATGCCACATATCGAATCTTAGATAGCTAATTGAATCAAAAAGCCATAAAAACAGGCAATTTGTGTGCCCTATCCAAAAGAAAACATGATATAGGAATCAATTAGGTTTATTTTGACTACAGTGTTCCCTACTGTTTCCATGGACACCAAGAACTTGTAAAGTAAGAAATTGTTTCTAATTGGTTCAAACTTCTAATTGTATCATTCGTGTAGTAACACATCAGTCAAATCTGACACTACTTTTCTGATAAATTGCAATTAAAAGGTTTGGAAGCTGGTGTTTGTTATGGAAGCCAAACTGTTGATGCTATAACAGTAACCATGTTTTAGCTTTGTGTAGAACATAAATCAAACAAGGGAATCGATTAAGTTATCATGGTGATTACGCCAAAAAGATATCATTGGGGTTTATATCTTTCAAGGTTATCTGAACCTCAATTTATTTAATCAGTCCATATTTTTCAACCACACATGTGTTATTTTAAACATTTATCCGTGTCCCAATAATTTTTTCTGCAGTATAAAGTGTGCGGTTATCTGGACTTATGCAAAGATACATTTACTAGATAATAATGTAAGTGAAAAATAATGCTAGTGTTCGAAAAATGTTTGTAATATTTTATTGCCTTGTCTATGTTTTGATTTGCCTTTGAAAAAGAAACATTAAGAGTCAAAAGTGCTCAGGCTAGTTAGATAATAGTTTTGCACTGTTCATTGTTTCCTGTTTTTATCTTAATCAATCCCGGACTCATGTGATCCCTTGCTGGATCCAGTACACTTGAAAGCACTGTTATTTGTCATATGATTTGTATTCTATATTCATTTACATTTATATATATTCAGTGTGTGTGTGTGTGTGTGTGTGTGTGTGTGTGTGTGTGTGTGTGTGTGTTCTCCACTGACTGCTGTAGAACATTTTATAGAACTTTATTTGACTAATCATTGGCATTAAATTTCCTGATAGGTTCAAGAAACAAAATGTTGTAACAAAATATTCAAGACTTGGTGGAGGTGTTTTGGAGAATTCTTATACAGGTTGGATATCAAATCTGGCAATCAAAATTAGAATGAAATTTATTTTCAATTCAATTTTTTTTTATTACTGAGGACATATGCAACTTTGGTAAGAATATGTACAAAAAATCAATGTACATGCAGATGATGGAAGTCATTTTAATTATTAATCAAAGTTTAAATTTATTAAATGCTGTAAACTATTAAAATAGATCAAATTCAAACAATCAATAAAGTGGCTTCCATTGGTAGGTATTAATTGCTTGCACTGTCCTAATGTATGGCTAAGTCTTCCTTTGTGAAAAAAAACCCAACAACAACCCAAATCCGGTTGGAAAAGAACTCCAAAAAATAAGAGATTAAGATTAAGCTGGTTGGAAAAGAACTCCAAAAAATAAGAGATTAAGATTAAGCTGGTTGGTAAAGAACTCCAAAAAATAAGAGATTAAGATTAAGCTGGTTGGAAAAGAACCCCAAAAAATAAGAGATTAAGATTAAGCTGGTTGGTAAAGAACTCCAAAAAAATAAGAGATTAAGATTAAGCTGGTTGGTAAAGAACTCCAGAAAATAAGAGATTAAGATTAAGCTGGTTGGAAAAGAACCCCAAAAAATAAGAGATTAAGATTAAGCTGGTTGGAAAAGAACCCCAAAAAATAAGAGATTAAGATTAAGCTGGTTGGTAAAGAACCCCAAAAAATAAGAGATTAAGATTAAGCTGGTTGGTAAAGAACTCCAAAAAATAAGAGATTAAGATTAAGCTGGTTGGTAAAGAACTCCAAAAAATAAGAGATTAAGATTAAGCTGGTTGGTAAAGAACTCCAAAAAATAAGAGATTAAGATTAAGCTGGTTGGTAAAGAACTCCAAAAAATAAGAGATTAAGATTAAGCTGGTTGGTAAAGAACTCCAAAAAATAAGAGATTAAGATTAAGCTGGTTGGTAAAGAACTCCAAAAAATAAGAGATTAAGATTAAGCTGGTTGGTAAAGAACTCCAAAAAATAAGAGATTAAGATTAAGTTCAAATAAATGTGTTTCCAGTCAGCTGACCATTCCTGTTTCTCACTGCTGACTTGAGCACATTTCCCACCCACCCATGGTAAAAAAAGAACGAGAAAAAAAAATATTTTAAAAAAATCATATTAAATACATGTGTTCGGAAAAAAAACTTTCTATCCTAATTTTAAAACCAGTGCAATAGGAAACACTTATTGATGGTGGGGTTTGAAGAGCTGTGTCATATTTCAATGTATAAGTTTCATTTGCATGTCCAGCTGTGTTTTAAGGAAACTCTTCACATTCATTTCTAATTTAAAATTTAAATTTTCAATTCATTCATCAGTCTTGAATGCAAAATAAAAGTTGAATATCCCACAGCGTTGACAAAATTTGGACACTTGCCAATTATTCCCAGCAGCTTGTCTCTAGATGCATTTCTGAACAATTTTTTTAAAACCACTTTCCCAAACTGCTGTTTTGAAAACATTAGGGCTGGCATTAATTGAATAATCGGTTAATTGATCGTTATATGTTCAAAAATTGATTATCAATACAGAAGCTGGCAATTAATGCTTTCAGTAAACATTTTATCACCATTAAAACACATCTTTACCATGGATTCACAACACAATTACCTTGTCTCAACCTAATGAGCCTGTCATTCAATTGTCATTACAAGTGTTTTTACAACAGTTATATATCATAATATATTATTCTGCAGCAACCTTATCTGAGAAAAAAACAGTGATGTTCATAAAATCAGTAACCAATAGCCATATTTGCTAATGGACAAAGACAGTAGGAAATTCAATTTGTTTTAACAGTATTTATTCAAGAGAACATCTGTACATAGGATTTTAAAAAGAACAGACCCTTTTCACTCCCAGTCAGATTTACCCCCCTTTGTGAAAGGTGTCCATAACCTGTTGGGTCAACCTGAATCTTTGATATTATTTAAACCAATGAAATTTATCACATACTGTTATTATGGGTTATTACTATAAATAAATGATGTATTATGCATATATTACTATTTACAGAATCAGTCTTTTTTGACAATACTGACAGACATCTTGAAATCATTCAATTTTTATTGGAGATAAAGCTTTAGTTGTTGTATTGTTTAACGCCATTTTTATCAGCACAAGATAGGCTATACATGACAGCCAGTATAAATGGTGGAGGAAGAATCCAAGAAAACATTAGAAAGAACCATTAACCCAAGAAAAGCTATAGGCAAGCTTTCTCACATCCCACATTGGCCAAATCCAAGACTCAAACCCACACAGATATAGGTGAGAATTGGCAGTGATCTGTAACAGTGAGTGCTTCACACCACTTACCCACTTGGAGAACCCCCATTTGCTTTAGTAAGAGAACCTGAAAGATGGCCAACAGTGATTTAAATGGAAGAATTATTAAATTCTATGATGTCATCTGCAAGATACGTATATCTGGGGACAGAGAAGAAAGTAAGAGACTTGTTGGAAACTGTTCTTTCCATTTTGGTGAAATATTAACAACTACTGTCTACTGACTTAAAGTGGATAGAACAAATATAAATGCAATGATCAATTCTGGTATATGTAATATTGATGAGATTACATATAGTAAAAAGAATATAGAAAACATATATGTAGTTGTGATCTCTTTTAATCTGAACAACATCTGGAAATGTTATGAAGGTTTGTACTGACATAAATATCTGCATATCAACTTCATCAGAATACATAGCAATGTAGGATACAGTAAAACCTGTCTTGAATGACCACTGCTATAAGAGATCACCTGTTTTGGGAGACCAGAGTCTCAATGCACAAATCTATTGATTATATAGTGTTATGACCGGTTATAAGTGACCATCTGTCTTGGGAGTGGTCCCATTTATAGGTACTAGTAAAGCAGTATTATCAATAAGTTGTTACAAAACCCCATGTATAGGTACGTTCATTATTGTATTCAATAAGTTGTTACAAGACCCCATATTAGAGGCACTTGTTACAAGTCCCCATGTATATGTATTTGTTGTGTACTCAACAAGTTGTTACAAGTCCCCATGTATATGTGTTTGTAGTGTACTCAATAAGTTGTTACAAGTCCCCATATTAGAGGCACTTGTTACAAGTCCCAATGTATAGGTATTTGTAGTGTACTCAATAAGTTGTTACAAGTCCCCATGTATATGTGTTTGTAGTGTACTCGATAAGTTGTTACAAGTCCCCATATTAGAGGCACTTGTTACAAGTCCCAATGTATAGGTATTTGTAATGTACTCAATAAGTTATTAAAAGTCCCCATGTAAATATACAGTCAGTAATTTGTCTTACACTAGGAGTGGCACCTATTTAGCCAGTGATAAGCTGTAGACATGCTAGTGTGATTTGAATTGTTTAACATCATTGTGGTGTGCATTATAAATGGTAATATTCTTTTTATTACCAAACTATGCTCTGCATTATGGCAGCACATTATAAACAGCAAAGATGCCTACCAGATTTTATTAATCTATCTCATGTGATTTTTGTGCAATTGTGCAAACAAGATTTTGTCAAACTAAATTTGTATTTGGTCCAGATACATGAAGTTTAACTAATGTTATTGTGCAGAACCCATAGTTCTTCTTTCAGTCAATAACTTTGACCTTTGACCTCAAAATCGACAGACTTAATCGTTACCCCAAGTGTAAGACATCCAGAAAGCTTGGTAACAGATAGGTGAATGGAAAGACAGACAGATAGACAGCAGAAAAACATAATACATGCTGGCATATGGCAGACATATAAAAGGAAATAAGTCTGCATACAACTTTTCTGACAGAATTTTAGTTGTCTAGGTTGATTTTATTAATCCTACTAGGAATTGTATCAGTATGAAAAAGCAAGACCAAATCGGATATGAAGTATGAAAAAGCAGGACCAAATCAGATATGAAGTATGAAAAAGCAGAATCAAATCGGATATGAAGTATGAAAAAGCAGGACCAAATCAGATATGAAGTATGAACACAGGACCAAATCGGATATGAAGTATGAACACAGGACCAAATCGGATAAGAAGTATGAAAAAGCAGGACCAAATCGGATATGAAGTAAGAACACAGGACAAAATCGGATATGAAACATGAACACAGGACCAAATCGGATATGAAGTATGAACACAGGACCAAATCGGATATGAAGTATGAACACAGGATCAAATCGGATATGAAGTATGAACACAGGACCAAATCGGATATGAAGTATGAACACAGGACCAAATCGGATATGAAGTATGAAAAAGCAGGTCCAAATCGGATATGAAGTATGAAAAAGCAGGACCAAATCGGATATGAAGTATGAAAAAGCAGGACCAAATCGGATATGAAATATGAAAAAGCAGGACCAAATCGGACATGAAGTATGAAACAGCAGGACCAAATCGGACATGAAGTATGAAAAAGCAGGACCTAATCGGATATGAAGTATGAAAAAGCAGGACCAAATCAGATATGAAGTATGAAAAAGCAGGACCAAATCGGATATGAAGTATGAAAAAGCAGGACCAAATCGGATATGAAGTATGAACACAGGACCAAATCGGATAAGTATGAAAAAGCAGAACCAAATCGGATATGAAGTATGAACACAGGACCAAATCGGATATGAAGTATGAAAAAGCAGGACCAAATCGGACATGAAGTATGAAAAAGCAGGACCTAATCGGATATGAAGTATGAAAAAGCAGGACCAAATCGGATATGAAGTATGAAAAAGCAGGACCAAATCGGATATGAAGTATGAAAAAGCAGGACCAAATCGGATATGAAGTATGAACACAGGACCAAATCGGATAAGTATGAAAAAGCAGGACCAAATCGGGTATGAAGTATGAAAAAGCAGGACCAAATCGGATATGAAGTATGAAAAAGCAGGACCAAATCGGATATGAAGTATGAAAAAGCAGGACCAAATCGGATATGAAGTATGAAAAAGCAGGACCAAATCGGATATGAAGTATGAAAAAGCAGGACCAAATCGGATATGAAGTATGAAAAAGCAGGACCAAATCGGATATGAAGTATGAAAAAGCAGGACCAAATCGGATATGAAGTATGAAAAAAGAGGACCAAATCGGATATGAAGTATGAAAAAGCAGGACCAAATCGGATATGAAGTATGAAAAAGCAGGACCAAATCGGATATGAAGTATGAACACAGGACCAAATCGGATATGAAGTATGAAAAAGTAGGACCAAATCGGATATGAAGTATGAAAAAGTAGGACCAAATCGGATATGAAGTATGAAAAAGCAGGACCAAATCGGATATGAAGTATGAAAAAGCAGGACCAAATCGGATATGAAGTATGAAAAAGCAGGACCAAATCGGATATGAAGTATGAAAAAGCAGGACCAAATCGGATATGAAGTATGAACACAGGACCAAATCGGATATGAAGTATGAAAAAGCATGACCAAATCGGATATGAAGTATGAAAAAGCAGGACCAAATCGGATATGAAGTATGAAAAAGCAGGACCAAATCGGATATGAAGTATGAAAAAGCAGGACCAAATCGGATATGAAGTATGTAAAAGCAGGACCAAATCGGATATGAAGTATGAACACAGGACCAAATCGGGTATGAAGTATGAAAAAGCAGGACCAAATCGGATATGAAGTATGAAAAAGCAGGACCAAATCGGATATGAAGTATGAAAAAGCAGGACCAAATTGGATATGAAGTATGAAAAAGCAGGACCAAATCGGATATGAAGTATGAAAAAGCAGGACCAAATCGGATATGAAGTATGAAAAAAGAGGACCAAATCGGATATGAAGTATGAAAAAGCAGGACCAAATCGGATATGAAGTATGAAAAAGCAGGACCAAATCGGATATGAAGTATGAACACAGGACCAAATCGGATATGAAGTATGAAAAAGTAGGACCAAATCGGATATGAAGTATGAAAAAGTAGGACCAAATCGGATATGAAGTATGAAAAAGCAGGACCAAATCGGATATGAAGTATGAAAAAGCAGGACCAAATCGGATATGAAGTATGAAAAAGCAGGACCAAATCGGATATGAAGTATGAAAAAGCAGGACCAAATCGGATATGAAGTATGAACACAGGACCAAATCGGATATGAAGTATGAAAAAGCATGACCAAATCGGATATGAAGTATGAAAAAGCAGGACCAAATCGGATATGAAGTATGAAAAAGCAGGACCAAATCGGATATGAAGTATGAAAAAGCAGGACCAAATCGGATATGAAGTATGTAAAAGCAGGACCAAATCGGATATGAAGTATGAACACAGGACCAAATCGGGTATGAAGTATGAAAAAGCAGGACCAAATCGGATATGAAGTATGAAAAAGCAGGACCAAATCGGATATGAAGTATGAAAAAGCAGGACCAAATTGGATATGAAGTATGAAAAAGCAGGACCAAATCAGATATGAAGTATGAACACAGGACCAAATCTGATATGAAGTATGAACAAACAGGACCAAATTAGATATGAACAAACAGGACCAAATCAAATATGAACAAGCAGGAACAAATTAAATATGAAGTATGAACACAATGGACCAAATCAAATATGAAGTATGAACATGCAGGACCAAATCAAATATAAAGTATGACCACGTAGGACCAAATCAGATATGAAGTATAAACACGCAGGACAAAATCAGATATGAACAAACAGGACCAAATCAAATATGAACAAGCATGCCTCATTTGAGGCATGAACAGACATGATCAAATCAAGATGCCCCATTTGAAGCGTGGACAGGACAAAATCAAGATGCCCCATTTGAAGTGTGAACAGACAGGACAAAATCAAGATGCTCCACTTTAAGTAGGAACAGACAGGAACAAATCAGATTCCCCTTTTGAAGTGTGAGCAGACAGGACCAAATCAAGATGACCCATTTCAAGGGTGAACAAGCAGGACCAAATCAAGATGCCTCATTTGAAGTGTGAACAGACAGAAACAAATCAAGATGCCACATTTGAAGTATGAACAGACAGGAACAAATCAAGATGCCACATTTGAAGTGTGAACAGACAAGACAGACAAGACCAAATCAAGATTCACCTTTTGAAGTAGGAACAGACAGGACCAAATCAAGATGCCCCATTTCAAGCATGAATAGCCAGGAGCAGGGTAGAGTGGTGTCAAAGACAAGACATAATGATGATGTAAAATGTTGACATTTGAAAATAGCATTAGCTAAAATCAATTTATCCTGCTAAAGTTATACTGCAGAAATAGACTATACAAGGACTGACAATCAAGGGTTACAATTCCAGCAAAAAATATAAATTTGGTGTGATGACAATCAGACCCAAGTGATTTCATCAATATACTGTATAAACTTATAAGTTGAGTCCAACTGCAAACAAATAAACCCTGATCTCCAAATGCATAATATGCCAGAAGATCTGGATCTATGTTATTCGTTCTACTGATCACACATAACAAACCCAGATCTACCACTGCATTATGCGATGTCAGATTTGAGTCTGTTTACTTTGTAGCTGGAGTCAACTTAGAAGCAAGTGTATAAAGCACAGCTGGACACAAAATTTGGTAAAATTCTATTACTGTAATTATTACTTCAAAGTCAGTTATTATGTGAAACACTGGGACACATACATCAACAATGTGATACTGGTTCTTGTTAAACTTATTGAGCAGGTCCCAATGATGGATCTAAAATTATGTGTTTTTCATATGTCAATCGTAATGCATCATTTTAGAACCCTCAAGGGTATGGAAAAAATTATCTTTCTATTTCAAAGTATGCTTCAAGTTTATTTTGGTTTTTTTTGTGTGTAATGGATTAAACTGAAAATTCCTAACAATTATCTTTCTATTTCAAAGTATGCTTCAAGTTTATTTTGTTTTTTTTATGTGTAATGGATTAAACTGAAAATTCCTAACATAAGATAGGAAATGAATCAAAACTTTGGACACAGCCTATTATGTTGATGCTTAGCCAATTAACAGTATAGTAAAACCTGTCTTGACAGACCACTGCTATGCAAGTCCACCTGCCTTGAAAGACCATATTCTCAATGCACAGATTTATTGATTATATAATGGTATGACCTATTATGAGACCATTGTCTTGAGTGACCCTAATATTTTGTCGAGCGGGGGAGTAAGGGGGAAGGGGAGCCTTTCAAGAGAGGTTCTACTGTACTTTTGTGTTGTTTTTTTTTTTGTTTGATTAGGATTTTTAACGTAGCTTTAACATTTTTTCAGTCATATCGCTACGATGTCTGCAGTGAGGCAGTTTATAGTGATGTCTAGCACTAAGGCATCATGCCGCAGACATGTAGCATGATGTTCCACCCAGTCACATTATCCTGACACCAGGCCGACCAGTCCTAACACTAACCTCTTAATGCTGAGCGTCAAGCGAGGCAGCTGTTAGTACCATTTTTTTAAGTCTTTGGTATGACTCGGCCGGGGATCGAACCCGCGACCTCCTGCTTCCGCAGCAAACGCTCTAACCACTAGGCCACCGGAGCGGCGACTACTTTTGTGGTATATGACTGACAAAATACACTTACATTCTACAAATGAATTACCCAAGAGGAAACGTATAAGACAATGAAAATATATGCCATGTGACTCATTGTCTGAGAAACTCTCTCCATCTTACACTCATTAAGACCTGTGCAGTGAGAGGGATGAATTAAATAAAAATGGTTTAGGTTGAAGCCTATTATTGAGCAACTCAACACAAAGGCTTCTTCAAAAGAAAAAAAAATCTTTTTCTTCCTATAATTTTTAGCTAATCAATGACCTTCACTGTTTTAAACACAATTAACAGTATAGTAAAACCTTGTTTTATTCAATACACCATGACACATACTGTATGTGTCTGCGAACGAGAAAAATATCTAAAAATCTGGATGATTATAAGGTGATGAAAAGTATGCTAATTTGTTACAGTACTAGTGAACTGTATTTATGCATAAGGCACATATTCTTTCTTGTAGCTGTCTTGTCACAGGAAAATTTTCAAAATTGCTCAATCCTGTAAAAAAAAATGAGTGTAAAAAAGAGGGGCTGGTGACAGTGATGGATAAGTATAAAAGCCACTAGTTGCATAAGGAATTAACTTTAATACCTCAGTCAGAATCTTACAAGCATCATTTCAACAAAAATCATTAATCAGTTTTTATTTGCAGCTTCAATGTAATATTTGTATCATTTTTCTGCAATAGGTCATTGTCGGATGAAACTCTGCCAAAAAAAAAACAGTCCAGTGAGACCTAATTCTCACGTCCCTCGAGGATTCCCTCCTGCTATTTTCTGGCATGCAGCTACTGCATACATGCCAACCCCTGACGAGGAAAAAGTGTAATCCAAGTGGTCAAAAAGAGGAATCCAAGCAGAAAAAGAGTAATCCACATATAACATACTACAATTACAATTAACAATGATTTATTTGCTTTTCTCGTCTTTTATCATTCATTAATGGTTCAAGTGTTCATATGTAGCACTTTTAGCTTTAGAAAGCAACAGATTGTTATGTTGCATTTCAAAACATTTTGTACCAGCTGAGGCCATGAATGTTTTGCATACCAGTAGAGCACTCAGTACCGGGTTACTTAGCCTGGACCTGAATTCAGTTTTATTTTTGTTAACAACACTGAACAATAACTCACAGTCAGCATTAGAATGGTAAAGAACCAATATTCCTTTCATAACCTGACAAAGAAGAGGAAATTTATTTCTTCCAGTGATAGAGTCTTTTAGCTGGGAAATAAGGTGCCATTGCACATCAACTCTATCTGCATTAAGTATATTGTCAGGTAGAATCCCAACTTGATACTTCAGGAATTCTTCTTCCAGATGATCCAAGTTAGACAAGGGTGGCAATAGAAAGGGATATCTCTTGACAGAGAATCTAACACTTTTGAAGCTTTTTGACTGTCAGCTGCAAACCCCATACAGTTCTGCCAACTTATGTCATGTTTCTTCAAAACATTGTCAAGCAAATCAAAAATGTTTTGTCCAGTGGAATCTACTGTTAATTCTGGTAAAGAAAGAAGAACACTCATGACTTTGCCTTTTTCACTGTCAAAGTATCTAACACATACTGGGTACAACTTTTTATCATCATAATCACAACTCCCCTCTGTGGCAATACTAAACGGCCCAATTTTCATTGCTTCTGCAATTTTAAGTGAAGTATCTTCTGCTAGGCACCAAACAATGTGAGATGATTTTGTTCTTGCACAAGCATATTTTTCCGCAATTTTCGAATCAGGAAACATCCGCTTGAACAAGGGACCAACATGGTCTGCTACCGCTAAGGGTAGTCTGTGTTCTATTAAAAACTCGGTAAATAACACCTCAGCATTTATAGTATTCAAGTCTGCACTTGAGCTCTGCTGTAAATAAGAAGTTACCTTAGTATTAGAGTTCGTAATGCGAGCTAATTCGATGTGTTTCCTTGTTTTCATGTGTTTTTCCACATCAAATTTACCACCATGACCAATGCTAAAATCGTTTCCGCACAGTCTGCAATGAGCATGATGCTGTCCTAGAATGGAACGCTGTATTATGCCATTCATATATTCATCTTTGAATCTTTGGAGGACTCGTTGTTTTGCTTTTTTCTGATCCATCTGCGAAATTCTTGGGGAAAAAAATGTGCTCTAACATACACAAAGACTAGAATCCATCTTAACATCTGAAGCCATTTAGCGCCAACGATTAGACGTCACGTGATGATGCCCTCGTCGTGTTTGGAGGATCGATTACATTTTGCTTTGTTTATTATTGACTTTTTCTAACCCATCTGTGAAATTATTTAAGAGATATTTTTTGCACTCATAAACGCATTGAGAATTTTTTAATACTTTTTAGCGCAAAAAAACTTTTAGACTGGTTCTGCACTATACAAAATTAGAACAAAGAGTACGTGCATAATGATTTAAACAAAATAGAAACCAGTCTGTTCTCTCCTCACTAAGCCGCTATAAATAGAATATGAGGTCGAAAGTTTGAAAGTATCTTAGTAACATGATAGTTGCTATAAATAGAACATGACTATAAGGAAAGTCCACGGACAAGTATACTCGTATATCGTAGTTATGTAGAAGCAGGGTATTTTTTAATTAAAAATAAAACAGTATGTAAAATATAAAGTAATGCTAATAAAAACGAAAAAAAAAATATTTTTTTTTTTGCAAGATGGATATATCGAAAAAGCGTAATCTATAAACGTTAACGCGTAACGCGGAATTTAGTGGGAAAAAGCGTAATGATTACGCCAAAAGCGTAATGGTTGGCATGTATGCTACTGGTAATTACCTCCCCTCCCTCATCCAAATTCAACTCCTTCAGAGAGGTTACATTGTGCATAACCTCAGATGGACTGTCATTGTCTAATTTTATCTTAGAAAGTATTAACTGGCAATGAACTAGATACACAGCTTGTGATGAGAGAATAGAATTAAATGAAAAATTTAAATGAAAAATTAAGTTGATACCTTGAATGCTTCTGTATACTTTTCATGGACTTCTTGACAGTGACATGAAGGGAAAACCTTTTGCACCA
Organism: Unio delphinus; assembly: GCA_029339505.1. Classification (NCBI taxonomy): domain Eukaryota; kingdom Metazoa; phylum Mollusca; class Bivalvia; order Unionida; family Unionidae; genus Unio; species Unio delphinus. Next base: position 3,538,982 of record JAQISU010000236.1, read on the forward strand.
GTTTTTTCAGGGTTTTGTAGTCAACAGTATTGGCAAAAATATGACGCCGTAGCTCACATATATCTTGGCCCTGTAAAAAAAGGAATTTATTCTAAGTAAAATGAACTGGTACCAATCTCTCCAACTTTTTTCCCTGGAGATACCTTACTTTATAACACAATGTATGCCAGTGCAGGATTAATGTTTGATTTATCATGGGTTCTTAACAGGAAAAACTTCAAATTCATGCTCAAACCAAGTTTAACGAAGTGCAGCAAAACATATTTCACTGCTGTTGATAATCATATTCATTTCAAATACCCTTTAGGAATCTTGACAAAAAAAGGAAGAAATATCTGTCTTTTTGTTAAGAGCTTAACAGTAGTCATGGTAACTGCAGGCGATTAAGTGGTCTTGATGAGGTGTCATTTTTATTTGTGATCGTTCGTGCTTTATTTTCTGTCGGTCACAGTTACACATCCATACATATCATGCCTAAATATTATGGTCATGAACCGGGTTCAGGTTCGCTGAAGGAAAAGGACATTTTCTAATTGCCTGCAATCTTTTCGGGATTGTTGAGGAACAAAGCCCCCTTCCAAAATACCTGCCTTATCTGACACCTGCGTGGGTCAGGCTTATGTTGAAAAAGCCAGTATTCCTTCAACTGATGCTTGTAAAGGTCAGGTTTTTTATGAGGTCACTTTTACTCTTGGTTTAGATCAATCAGAAGGTATTCATCATAGTGATCCTCTTTTAACAACTCATTCTCTTTATTCTAATCAGGGTGATGATTTTGAGAATGATGTTACAGAAGGCAGCATTCCTTCAAATGACCCTTGTATATGTCAGGTTTTTGATGAGGTCACTTTTACTCTTGGTTTGGATCAATCAGAAGGTATTGATCATAGTGATCCTCTTTTAACAACTCATTCTCTTAATCAGGGTGATAAACGACAGTTACTTGTCGTTGAACAGGAAAAAGATCCTGAGATCTCCTGTTTGAGACTGAAGTCACTGAAGTTCCTGTCTGTTATTTCATTAAAAATGGAATTCTTATGAGAAAATGGAGACCTTCCGAGGTACCTGTTGGTGATGAGTGGTCAGTGAACTATCAAATAGTAGTTCCAAAACCTTACAGACAGGAAATACTTAATTTGGCCCATGAAACTCTTTTGGCTGGTCATTTAGGGATTAATAAAATGTATCACAAGATCTTGACTCACTTCTATTGGCCAAAAATCAAAAGTGATGTTGCCAAATACTGTAGATCTTGTCATACTTGTCAAATGGTAGGAAAAACCAATCAGAAGATATATAAGGCTCATCTGCAACCTATTCCTGCCTTTGACGAATCATTTAGTAGAATTATGGTAGATTGTGAAGATCCCTTACCTAAGACCAAGTCAATTAAAGTTAAAAATGAAACTATGGTTTGAAAGAACTAAAAGGGAGAGAACTTTTGAGTCTGATAATAGAGTTGTGTTACTCTTGTTCATTCTTCTTACTTTACTTCAAATTAGATATTACGGCCCTTACAAAGTTAAGAAGAAAATGAATTAGTTAAATTATAGTATTAGTGCTCCTGGGATCTAAATTAATTATAGGAGTACCAGTATATTGAAAGAGATAGCCATGTTAAATATGTAATTAATTTAGTTGTGCCTGTCCCACTTAGTGAAGAAATATCGTTGGATTCTACTGACATTGGAGCGACAAATTGTTGGAATTCAGAAATTATAAAAAAAAATCTAGACCAGAAACTTTCACAGTTGCAAGTGCAAGAAAGAAATGAACTGAAAGTTATTATTATTATATGAGCACTTATGTCCAGATATTTTTTACAAGGACAAACAAAAATTTTCATGACGTTGAAATTGAAAATTCCAAACAGCATCCATGCTGGACGAGTCCACTCAAACAGGAATACTTGAAAAAGGAAATTAATATTTTGTTGGAGAATGATTTTATCAAGCCCAGTAAAAGTGATTGGAGTTCACCATGCATACTTGTTTCAAAACCAGATAAAACTTTCCGTATGTGCACTGATTAAAGGAAGGTGAACAGAGTGATAAAAACAGATTCATTCCCATTACCAAGAATTGACAAATGTATTGATAAAATTGGGAATGCCAAGTATGTCACCAAAATTTGACCTTCTGAAAGGATTTTGGCAGATTCCACTATGGAAAGAGCAAAGGAAAACTTAACATTGTGACTCCAAATGGACTCTACCAATATAAAGAAAGTCCAATTCAACGTCTCATAAAAATGATCATCTCTGGTCTAGAAAATTGTGACGTCATTATCTACAGCGACACCTGGAGAGAACATCTAGCAACACTTCGAAAATTCTTTGACAGACTCACTAATGTATGTTTGACAATTAATTTGTCTAAAAGTGAGTTCTGCTTTGCTAGTGTGCCTTTCCTAGGACATTTGTGGGACATGGACAAGTTAAAAGGTTGAGGCTATTTCTTGATAATATAATTGCATACGTTTTTCCTGTGTATAACAATTTATTATATTGTGTAATTTATACTAGTTCTTTTAACATCAGATGTAAATTGGTTTATGATAAAATGAAAGTTTTATCATATAAACCTTTCTTTTTATTTTACGGGGGAAGGTGTTACGGCTATTGGATTTAATTTTTTTATTTTTTATTGTTAAATCCAAATTTGTCATTTAGGATTTAATATTTATTCATTAATTGGGAGATTTTTTCTAGAAAATTCATGTTGACCTAGACTCTAGTTGTAAACAGGCTGACCTTGGCTTGGTTACCTCTTTATCTGACCTTGCTTTAGATTGATAAACAGGTCTTTAATATTATTGGTTAATTTCAAGGACAACTTTTTATTTTTAGTAATTAGTGGCTGATTTTTCTTCTGGTTCATTCTTTCAGTACATGACTTGGTGAAGGTAGCTTCTTTCTATGACCTTCCAGAATCACATGATTCCTTTTTGTTTACTAGGGAATTATATATATATATATATATATATATATATATATATATATATATATATATATATATATATATATATATATATATAGCTGTGTTTTGGAAGCTAACATTAGTAGAATCTCTTGGCTTTAAGATATTAGTTGTGTATATTTATTTGAGTTATAATTATTCTGGACTTTGTGTCAATTCATTGAAGAAAGAGGATTTATTATCTATTTGGAGGAGAAAACATGTGCTCATAATTCATTTGGATGATAAATTAAACAAGAACTGCATCACGTGACATTGTCAGTCATTTTGGATTACATCGTCAAGATTCGAACCTGGAACTATTAGAACATTTATTTATCAGGACTCTAACAATTCCATTAGTGGATTATTTTTGTGAATTCTATATTGGATTAATGTTGGATTTGATTCTCTAAAACTGTAAGTTTATTTATTTTATGAAAATAATTGTACTTAATAAAATTCATTGTTCAAGTTATACAAGCTTGTTAGTTTTCACTCTTTCTGTGTTGCTGCTTATTCGAGCCTAAGCACGTAACACCATTAAGGAAGAACTAAATCCGTTCTGCTTGAAACAAGCTGAAATTAAAAAAGCATTATGGATGAGGGTAAAGGACCTACCACCACCACCACCCACCCACACAGCAAACCCCGAAAACATCTTAATGTTGAACTGATACGAATTGTCTATAGTACAGAATACCAATGGAAGGCTTACATTTCTTAGTGCGAAAAGTAAATATCAAAAATCGAATTTTGTTTTAAAAAGTAAGGTTATTTGCATGTGGTCTTATTCATTGTAATTTTAACAATGTATGTTATCTCTGGTACTCGGTTCGGTGATTGGGGTGTGGTGTATAATGTGAGATCTTCCTCACTCAAAAAGGTTTTAGTTATCGTTATTTTAGATGATCGACCACGGTGTTAATGCCTGGAGCGATTACTTAATATTATAAAAGATAAAATTAAGGGATGAAATAACATGGTACTGAGCAGAGATATAGAACAAAATAATGAGAGTTCCAGTATGTAAAAAACAATTTAATAAATTAAATAAACAAAATGACATCTGAATGATTCACTTTCTCTCAGAAATAGAGTTTAAAAAAGTATGCGAATGAAACACTTTTCATCATATGATTTAGTGGCAAATTGAACTCAGATGCAAGCATAACAGCATCTTGCCTGGTGTTTCCGGTCTTTCTGAAATCGCTGCTGGTGATCGGTGGGTGGGTGGGTGGGGGGGGGGGGGGCTTTCCCTTGTGCATTCAGGTGTGTATGGCTATTTTCTTTCCCTTGATAAATAAAGTATAGCACCGAACCTAAATGCGTACCGGATTTGACTTCTCCTAGGATCAACCATGATCCCCATTCTGGGTTGCGTCATTTATTGTCTATCGAAATTTCACAGAACTAGCAATGGTAATTGTGAACTTAATATACAAACAAAATATTAGCATAATCTATGTCTTGTTAACGATTACTGAATTTTTAACTGAATACCATGACATAATTACTCCTCTCTGATTCTACCATTGTCCTGCTAGTCTATACATTTACCAGCTGGCCTATTAGTCGACACACAATCTACAACATCGATTCATTTGGAAAGACTTCACAACTTAGTTGCACAAAAATTAATGGACTTCACCCTTTATTCTAACTATTTACTCTGCTAATTAGCGATTCTTTGAAACAAATTTTCAGAGATAAAAAAATTAATCTCAAGTATAAATGACAAAAATCATTTAAAACAGATAATGTACATATTCAAAACAATTTACATCAGAAGAAATGAATATAACCTTACTACACAATATCTTTTTCATACCAAACCTTTAAACCTAAACTCATTCATATAGTATAATACATTCTAACAACATCAATCATAAAATATGCGCTTATTATTTCTGAACTCAAGGAAAAATTGAAGAAGGAATTTAAAATGAATTCAACAATAATAATAAATTTACATCAATGAATTTATAGTGCATGCAACTAGCCTCGTTCTACATTTGAACCCTTAACAGCAGCAAATTCCCTCTGCTCCTCTCTGGATCCAGTTCTCTTCCAGACAACCTGTTCCTTTAGTAATATATAAAGGAGAACACCTTTTACTCCTCTGGAATCAAGACTTCACCTTCAGAAGTAAATACTTGGACTGTTACATTTATGATGGGAGCTATTCTATAGCCCCTTAATTCCGTGAGGGAACAACCCCTCCTCATTTAACATAGCCAATCAGATTTCCTATTTTACCTGCCAGAAGTTTTAACATTCCCATATAAATCAGAAAATTCTTTCTAGTCATTTTATGAAACCTATTTCAAATGGACCACAACTTCCTAAAATTATTATCCAGCTTTTATCAATGTCACATGGTCTTACATTAACATTGCATCCTTACCTGTTCGTAACTGTTACCAAATGAATCCTCATTGAAAGTCAATTCATGCCCCAAGAAAAATAGATTCTATCCCTGGCAGGCTGCCAAGTATTGCACGACTAGTCAATACATCAATCTTAATATTTCTGTGTCACATATTTCTTTATCCAGTTGTTTCGAGTTGAATACAGCGCACATCATATACAAGGAATATATCTCAAAGCATTCCATCAGCAAAAATGACTCACATTTCAAGCCTTGACCAACAAGACACACTTCATGACTCCTCTGCTTAAAAATTCAAGTTGAAAGGCATAGGCATACACTTCATACAAATCTTTTCATTAGATACTTATCAATTTTCTACCCAAGAATGAGCCAAAATTTTACTGCCAAATCAAAAAGTTAAAAAATGATGTTGCCCTTCTGGGTCACAACTGAACAAGTATGAATAACTATTCTATAGACTTGCGTGACATTACAAATGGAAATGAATGAGCAGCATTTTTATAAACAAATCTGTGTCATCAAACTCCAACAAAATGTCCAATCCTGTTGTAAATAACTGTCCAATCCTTTTGTAAAATGACTGTTTAATCATGTTGTAAAATAACTTTTCAATCCTGTTATAAATAACTGTCCAATCCTGTTGTAAAATAACTGTCCAATCCTGCTGTAAATAAAAGTCAAAATAATATGTCTAATCCTGTTATAAATAACTGTCAAAATAAAATGTCCAATCCTGTTATAAATAACTTTCAAAATAAAATGTACAATCCTTTTATAAATAACTGTCAAAACAAAATGTCAAATCCTGTTATAAATAACTGTCCTGTCATGTTATAAATAACTGTGAAAATAATATGTTCAATCCTGTTGTAAATAACTGTCAAAATAATATGTCCAATCCTGTTTATTATCCTGTTTTGTGCACGATTGTTACACTTTCTTCTTAGTTTGTGTTTTGAAAACAGTAAAACAGCTGGGATGACTTTTCGAGAGCAACACAATTTGGTTCTTCACTTGAATTTGCGAACAAAGAAATAATCATGTGTTTAAAACTAATCAAGGAAGTTACAATAGAAAGGGAGAGCAATTAATGCAATTTGTAATGCAACATCTTATGATTAAGTCATCTCTAACCAGGGAACAAGTTAGCTTAACATATTGGCTAGCATAATGCAAAACTAGATTCAAGTAGATTTATACTGCATCACGCGCGATGTCAAAGATTTGTCGTGTATGTTCTGATGTGTTTTATTCACACATCAATGACATTCATTTTTTATATTTTTCGAAACCTTTCACAGCATTTAACACGTCATCATTTTTTGGCACAAAGATGGAGCCGCCTCGTAAAATGTTTCTTTGACATTTTTTGCCTCCAAGTCTTTCAGTGTATATACCGCATCAGGTCTTAAAATTACTTTTCTGATTTCTGCAAAAGAATGTCTTCTGTGAAATTAAGAAAATTAGTGAAATTATATTTATTTTTTAAGATACTAACTTTCTCTTCAATGGAATTCGGTAATTCCATAGATATGTATTGTTAGGTTTATTTATTCAGACATTCCTTAATGGATAAAATAATATTTTAATATGTGATATTACTTGATATATCCCTTGGTAAGGACTAAGAATATCTCCCCCGTTTTCTAGTTTCATTTTCAATTGCATATTTCTACGTTCTTGTCGCAAGAGTTCAAGGAAACCTTTCCACTGCAGACGTTCATGTTGTCTTATGAAATAACTTAATATTTTGGTCAAATAATTCAATTCCTTAATTATCTTATATTTGCTGGTTTCGCTCATCATATGGTCTTCCTATTTATTCCCAATTTGTTTTGTGAATAATGTGGCTATTGGTGTTTGGATGTTTATTTAAAAAGTCTTTTTAATGGTATTTAAGTGGTCTTTAACAATTTTAGTACCAGTATTTTAATATTCGTTTTCTAAATTTAAACAAAAAGTGTTTTCTAGTTTTGTTTGCAAAAAAAATGAGTATTACTATGTTTTATTTTTTTTTAAAATTTGAAATAATTGTGTTTTGTGTTTTGTTTAAATTGAAAAAAAAGCTTTGACGTGTTTTAAAGTATAATTTTTTTTTTAAAATTAGTGCTTTAGTCTTGTTTTTTACGGGGTAGTGTACAATGTAAATAATAATATTTTAGTGAATTTTAAAAAAATTGGATTAGTTTATTAGGCGAAGATTGGTGTCTACTATGTTTTCATTAATAGTTTATAATGGTCCTTTATGACAGATTCGATAATGTAGCAAAACCAAAATCAAAAATCAATATAGGAGATATCATAATGGTTGTTTTTGTTTCTACACTTTACTGCGTGTTTTTTCTTCCTTCTGTTAGTTCAGTGAACAAACTATTAATTAGTTCTCTTGTTAGACTGGTCTTCGCACAAATAGATGTTAATCATTCATAATGAGATCTTCCTATAATACTATTTCTCACTGTAGACTTTGAATCGCTTTTGTAGTCTTCTAAACTTCCTGACTTCCTTGTGCTCGTTACTCCGTCCTTTAAGGGGTCGAGGTTTTCTCTTGCATGGCTGGTGTTGTCTTCTATCCATTCTGCTATCTTGGCATGAAATATTTCGAATAGAGGATAGCCTTGGAGATTTTTTGGCCGTTTCATATACTCTAACGGATCTACTGACACGATCACGCTGTAATACACGTTCTAAACTCTCCAGTTCAATAGAGAAAGTTTTGTCCGGATGTTCCGAGAATCTGTTGCCTGAAGAAATAGAATATATTAAATGAAGTTAAAGTAATGCAAAGTAATAAATAAGTATTATTTAAATTATTACAGAAGACCCATCCTGGATCGTTTTTGTCAAAAATTGAAGTAGTGATAGAGAGATGCCAAGCTCTGAGCCTCCGGACGGCGGTGCTGACAGTTAAATTAATGAATAGACAAAGTGTGAAATGCAAAAATCAATTTAATATAACTCAATAACAGTCATCTCTCAAATAAAATTCAAATTAAAACCCAATCACTCGTCTTTCACACGACCAAGTGACGGTATGTTTCATCATCTGACTCCGTGTGATAGATTTTCCTCCTGTCCTATGTTCATATTCAATTGTATGATCTTTATCTGGACTGGTAATCAAATTCCCTCCAGACTGTCTAACTTCTGCCTCCGTTCTTCCTTTTGCTTTTGTCTCCCAGAGATTCGGACCAACTGCACTGGGGTAATTCCCTTTGTTTCCTACAGTTACTCTGGTCTCAAAGTTTCTTGTACTTAAGCTACTTGTAATTCCCAGAAAAACAAGTTTCACGCCAATTTCGAATGACGTCGGAGTAGCTTATCTACCCTTATAATTTCCGCAACCTGAGTTTAGCGATAACTGCCGTTTGGTTCACAAGATACTATATTGAAATTTGCGATTCTAATGTTGGCCACGCCTTGCTCAATTCCGAGTAGATGTTGATATATATAATTATCAGACAATGCCCCCTTCCAACAGTCTATCAAAGGTGGATTTACGACCCACACTTGATGTTCCTTTGATTCAAAAATAAAATTCCACCACTTACCTGTGAAACATGAGATGACAATTATTGCGTAACTGGCTTCCCAAAATAATGCCGGGCACGAATTTTATGACCATTTCAAATAACTGGCTTGACAACTCATTGTTCGCTGAATTTATAGTTTGATAGATTGTCCTCATGTCCTGGGTTCCTACTTATCTGTTTAATCTTTATCTGGACTGGTAATTGTTCTCCAAATTGACCTTCATACATATTTACGGCGCGAAATTATTAGCCTCAGGGTCTAATGTGTATATGTTGAAATCTGGTCATCCTTACAGCGTGACAGTGTGTATGTGTGTCCTAACGTATTTGTTGGGGAAAATACTTCAAAAATGTATTTATGAAAGGTAAATTAACATTTTTATACAATGACAATACATAATGGTATATCAGTTCTTGTGTCCAGTTTAACAGGTGTATTGGGCAGATCAGTGATCTTTTCTCGTGGGCATTCAATTTTGACATGCTAAAGCTATGCAAGATGTCGATGGCTTTCTTACTTCGAGCGACTTGATAAATGTATTCTCCAGCTGCAAACTGTTATGACATTTCACATATAACCTGATGTTCTGAGCTTGTTTGCTGCCGACCTTCTCCCGTAACAAGATGAATATCGCTGTTAATTGTCCAAGGTAAGCTGTTTGCATGTTCAATTTTGAAACCGTTTTGTCAGTTGATATCATTGTGTTTGGCCCCTCAATGACCCACTGGTAATATAAGTACTGCTCGTTTGTTAAATGTAACTGTAACATCTTTATGGAAACCTGCAAAATGTCCATTTTTATCAGTTGCATTAATTACTTTTCTCAGCAAAGATTTCTACACCTGGTGTTTCTTTTTGTGTAAGCTGTTTTACTTTCTGCGATTGATGTCGTGCTGCATTCAAACTGTTCGCAGATAGGATGCATATGCATACCTTTTTGAAGTGCAGTCATGCCAACTACATTTCCGTAAACAACATTCTTTCAGTCGGACCGATGAATTTCACCTCTGATTACAATTTATCAGCTGCTCATGGCTTAGACACCGATGGGTTCTGCGCTATGTGACAGACATTTATCGGTTGATCGATGTGCAGAGCCTGTTGTTGAGCTTCCTTATCGTTTCCGCTTTTCTCGACAGCTTCTTTGAGAGAACTACTTAATGTAGCAGTCACGTGAAGTTGATAATACTCCGTTGTCACAGAAAAAGCACATGTCAATGTTTTAATGAGGTAATAGAGAGCGAGTGAAAGAGCCACTGACTGATGAGTGACTTGGAAGATGATTTTCAAATGGTACTCGTAAAAGCCATTCACGTCTCACGGCTTTCGTTGGCTGTACTGCACATTCATGCATTGACTGGGTCTTGATAACACATTCTGTGCCATAAAGTTTTGATTCAAGATCCTGGACAGTGGAATCACTGAGGCATATGCTTATCTTAGGATAGTCCTTATCGACATAGTGGGTACACTCTCTGATGAAGATCAGTACTTTCTCATTCTGTTTTTCGCAGAAGTGCTAACATTCGGGCAGATAGAGCAGAGTGAAATGTGGGTGTTATACCTCGACAACTTTACAGCTGTCACTTGAATTTTGAATGCTGTCTGCAGAACGCTTGAAAATAAATTCTACGCTGCAGCAGGATATTTGTAAAAATAGAAAGTTAGCTTTATCCAGAGAAAACACAATCACAGCTAACATCTAGTCGATGGCATTCGTGGATCTCAAACATATGCTACCCATGCTGATTTTTGTACTGTGATTTGTATGTTGGATGATGCGTGTATTCCCATCACCACAGCGTTCACCTCCAACATTCATGAAACACATCGATTTTAAATGTCACTCAACATTCATCAAATTGACATACATGATTTACTCAGATATTTTCTGGCAACATAATTTGTATTATTATTTGAGGTCCCCTTAAGACATCAAGACTAATGTTTTGCTTTCATCACAAAATTCCAACTGAATGTAATTCTTGGAATATGTCACTTGACTAGGCTATATAGTCGATTCTGCTCCCACAATTCACGCGAAAAACTGTCACCTTCACATGCAGCGAGACAAAACATCGGTGTATTCTTATTACATTAATGTCTGTAATAAATTCGGTCAAATCGCTTTCTAATTAAAGCTTTAACATCAAATTTATGTGTGTATGCTGGTGTGTTTCTTTTAAAGAGACAACGAGTACCTTTTATGTGCTGTGAAATGAATTCTTCTGGAGTTAGAAACCTTTTATGCTCAACGGAGGCAAGAGCCATTTCTATATCTTTTGCTGTAAAAGAAAACAAAACGCTTGATTATGTTAATATTTCTCACTTTTTCTCTTTCGGAGTTTGTTTGTCTCATCCATTCATCCACTGATCTATCATCTATTTACCCATGTATCTGCTCATTTCTTTATTTTATTCATACGTATACTATTGCTTGCCTTATGAAGTCGGTAAATATTTTTTCCATTCATTTTGCTATTTATAAATAATGCTCAATGGACTAAAATATAGTCACCCATATAAACATATATTTACTCAATATGAAATGATATCACCATAAAATTATTGCACATACTACATGTGACACTATATAACAATTGGATCTGGACTATTCCTTAGGTATGTTGTTAGATGACAGTAATAATCTGCTATTCAAATACAATTAAAGTTTAAATATCAGACTCTAACAAAAAGTATTGCCTCCATACATAATTGGAAACTAATAAGTTTTATTTTAGTAAAAGCATTATAGGAAAATAGATATTTAAATTTAGTTACAATTTTAAGCTGACTTTTTAAAAAGGTAACGTAAAGATAAAGTAAATGTACTTGGAGCTTGTCATTGACATAGAGCAGGGGTCTCAAACTCAAACCACCCTGAGGGCCACATGAGGGCATTTAAGATGGCCCAATGGCCGCACCATCTTTATTATCTCTCATGACATCTTGTAACGCCAATCATTTTGCGGACCACAGGATACGGCTTGGCGACCTGCATGCGGCATGCGTGCCGCGTGTTAGAAGCCCCAGACATACTGGAGATATGCCGTTGAACACGCTACGAGTTATTTAGTTCTGTGTGAAATTTAGGTGATACGTAGACGCACTTTTTATTGTTTCATCATATATGTCAACACTTTGATGCAAAGCAGGAAATTTTAGGAAAAGAGTGCGTTATTGGCGGTAAAAATATTTGTCAAATCCTTCTGGCTAATTTCTTATGTCACTCTAAAGTGATGTAGTATTCGTAGGTGCCAAATGGTGATTATGGCCAAACAAAAGATCATTTATAGTATAGGACTGGATAGGAGGACAAGGAGAACACTAGAGACAAATGTAAAGTACCATTATGTTACTATAATGCACAAAATGCACTAGGATGACTAGTAAATTAGTGTTATGTCGTCAAAATGCCGCTTTTAGGTAAAACTATGATGACAATGAGAAATTAATATTAAGTGGCAAATAAAACACTCGAAACGATTATATGAGGCTGCCTTGTTGACATTTTACAGAGATATGGGGGAATTTAAAGCTACAACTTCATAAACTGACAATGTCTTTGATTAACTGACAATCAAACACATCTACTAACACATATCCATGCATAAAAACCAACAAACAGTGTTACTTACCAACACCAATGCCTACTGATCAACACCCACAGATATACTGACCAACAAATATACTAACTCGCTAGAAATAATGCAAAAGTAGAATAAGTTGTAAAATTGACAACTTCACTGGTGTTGAGAACTGATGACACAAAAAGCAAACGCATCTCTATATATAGTCTAGCAGCAGATTGAAACTGATTTTGGAGATTCAACCAATCAGAACGAATGTGCCATAATTCAACGGAACTATTAATCAAAACCAGTTACAGTTTCCACACTTCTATGCGATCACGACAGAAGTCACCCGAGACGACAAGACATTGTGCATCAGCTTTTGATCATAACTTTGAATATAATAATTTCTTGAAAGATCAATGGGTTTTGTTTGAATGCACTAAATAAATGCGATCAAAGCATCAGTGAAGGACATTTCTGATCTATACAATCAGGCCAAATCCGTGTTGAATTTCAGTTTTCAGTCACCATCTAGTATGCCGAATTTGACGATACCCTTGAAATCAACAGTCTGACAGAAGTGGTCCTATACTACAAAGAGACAAAAAACAGAAACTAAGCCATGCTCACCGATTAAGACGATGTTTTCCATTTATTACAGGAACAAAAGCAGTTACATACCCGACTCTAAGCAGAGAGAAGAGGAAAAAGCCTTTTGGATGTCACGATTGCTAGAAAAGAATAATCCTATGGCTGATATTTTGCTTGGTATTGACCTAAACCAAACTTACAAGTCTGACCACTCGTGGCCAGAGAACACATGTATGTTTCTCAAGCGATAATCGGTGTACAAAACAAAATAACCAATGTTTGATGATAACTCAAGAAGATTGTTGGAATTGTACCTGAAAGAAACATTGATGATCATCCCAGAAGAGACCATCTTCAAAGAGCGATGTTAAGACTTCAGGGACCGTGCGACATTTACTCCTTTAGACACTAAACGCAACGAAATTCTGGCAACTTACTTAGCAGACGCGACATTTTGTTTCACCCGCCCATCACAATAAAATTAAGAAATGAAACGTGATCTTAAGCCCAGACGATCGGGGCTGACCGCTCTATGTAGCAAGATTGATTTAGAAAATGTATAACTTCCCAACACTCTACTGAACATATATGGTGGTCATAACCCCACATCATCAGTGTCAGCTGCACAAGGTAACAATGTTGGTTAGGAGAGATCACTCCACAACCTTTAGATACGCTCCACAACTTATAAAACATGAGGTTATCTTACGTCCAGAAAATCAGGGCCCATTGCACACTGCAGTAATCGATTAACTGCAATAGTCGCATAGACAAATAAATAATAATGAAACTCACAATACATGTCCAGTTCTATATTTATCGACTATTAATAGTCATTGTAACAACTTTAAATTAAAAACTATAAACACACATAAACATATGATGACACTCCATTTCAGACCAGGCAAAGTTGGAGTGCTCAAAGTCCCAAGAGGGTTATCTAGAGATAACATTTTGCCCGCTTTGAGTTTGAAGGATTGGATTTAGGTTCAACATAAAATACAGTTACTGTAATGCCTTTAGATTCAAAACCAAAGCAAATACACACAAAAATGTATATTTCTAAACCCTTCTCTTTGCCATGAATCAGAAATCAGATTAACCATCAACAAGAGATCCAACTAAAGAAATATTAAGTTTGTAACAACCCAGACACAACACAAAAACCTATTAGCGCTAAGTTATAACATCTGTCCTATGAGAATCGATCTACATGAAAAGAGCAAGTAAAATTACAATTAGACAATTACATTGCAAAGAGAGCTATTTAAAGACCTACCAACACAACAATTTAATTATTGTAACCATACAGTTAGAAGCTATAGCTATTTTGTATAACCTACACGTCTTCACTTCACGTAATCGAACGCCTTCATAATAATAATAATAATAATAATAATAATAATAATAATAATAATAATAATAATAATGAGGATTTTGTATAGCGCCTAATCTTTAGAAGCTCTAAGCGCTTTACAACACATATAATTATGTAACCTCAAACCCCATCACCACCAACACCAAAACAAAAAAACGCATGAAATTAGATAACATATATAAAAAATATTTACAAAATTGCTGAAAATATTTAGGATAGGAAATATTGCTTGATCTTTATGCTTGTTCTTGCAGTCCAAAAATGTGAGTTTTAAAAGCACTCTTGAAATGGATCACTGTCTTTGTGTCTGATTTCAATGAGAAAATCTTTCCACGTTGCTGGGCCTAGGTAAGCAAAAAAAAACGTTGTCAATATGACACATTCTAACACTTGTTGGTTGGAATTTAATAAATCTGCTCAAGCCATCTTCTCTCTCTCTTTTTCTTCTTTTATGTGCTGATGGTTAATATATTAATATCCATTTCTTTAAAAGAAAAATACCCGACACACTTTATACAAAATATAAATTGATTAAAGAAAGTTGTCCTTTGATGCTAAGAAATCTAATTCTAGAAGAGTAGACAAGGAGTTGGAACTTGTACCAATAGAACAATTTTTTCACCAATATAAAATTAGAAGTTGTAAGTTATTCATAAGCCCAGACCATCATATACATCTTCACATGGCGGCAACAACTAGACCATTAGTAGGCATTTACCCACATATAATCAAACATATAAGTTGCTCTTAAGACCATACGATCAGGATCCTACTTCCAAAACGCAGTACCTAATTATCCATGGCTCTCTAGTGGAAGAGTAATGGTAATCAGTGTATGCATATCACTAAATAGCTAGATAAAGTACCAGAAGCAAAATAAACTAATACAAGTTCCACATTTTGCAATAACTGGTTATACTCTAAAATTGCATGGTATGTGTTGCTGACTGGTATCGTACTCTCCCATCCCCTCCTTACTAACCACACTCTAACTAATAAATTGTTACAACAGCCATACACACAGAGTTGTTCCAACATTGTCAATATTCTTGATGTAGGAGTGGAAGACGCTGATAAATTTCCTTTTGGCATAGCTGAAATCTAAATGTATATTTGGATAATGTGGAGCATTTCCAAACGTCTAAGTATCTTTCCAGGAAATCGTTTCCTCCAATATTAATTGCAACTTACATTTGTATCAAAATAATAATTAAACAGTACTCGGTGCGCACATTTGTTAACTAGTCATTCATGGTCGAATGGCTGGTCACGACTTCATTCCCAACTCAATCCTATCTCGTCGTCGATTTGCCCACGAAAATAATGAATACGAACGGAAACACTAAGACCTTAGTTTACTTCGAGTATTACAGTCACTGTAACTGGCACATGCACATCTTATTGATACGATCCTGACATTTGTATTACGGACTTTACAAAAAAATCAAAAGATAGTGCTATAATTTACGTATCCTATAGCTGTGTAATTATTACAAAACCTGAATGAAAAAGCAAATGGTGAATTATATTCGAGTTATTTTTCGGACCACATATATGATCAAGGGTAGATGGAGAGTTGATCAGCAATGGCTTGTGGGATTGATGATAACTGATCACACATGTTTCAGATATCTGATTGACTAATATGTACTTCGCTGACTTAGATATAACCCCTATTCTATAAAATGTTCTTTCATCACGTAGCCGATTTACATGTTATCATTTCAAACGTATAATGAATAGAAGTTGCAATGATGGACAAATGTGTTGTCTATTCAAAGTTTGACACCATAATTACCATAATTACCGTCTGAGTCACCAGAGTTTACATTTCAGTGATTTAAAAGGTTTTAAGTTGTTATGTGTAAACTAATTCAAAGTTGCATAGTTTGCATTTACCTTTTTGCTTTCTTCACAAAATGATATTAAATTCATTGGAAAAATAACGGAATGTCTGAGTATTCGTTTCAGTTTATGTTATAAAAAAAAAGAACAATAGCTACAGTGCTAAGCTTTAATCAATGTGTACTGGTTCGAATGAGTTAACTATGGCAAAGTTTGCGCCTGTGGTGTGTGTGTGTGTGTGTGTGTGTGTAACCTATTCTTGTAATTATGCTACGCAAGCAGAATGGTTAAGCCTTCCGTTGTGCATTACTTGCTGTTTACATGGTATTAAGTAGTGGATTATGATAATTCGGATGAATGATGACAGTAACTTTTATTATTGCTGTATCATTATCAAAAATCAACTTACCAAATTAGGAATACGTGTGCAACAAACATGAAAAAGTTTATTTTCACGTATATTGAATGCATGCATGGATCGCACATGATATCAGATGCATGCGTTTGTTTCTTCTCGCGTTTCATATTATGAGAAACGTATACCATTAAAACTGTACAAGAAATAATCAATTCGTCTTTAGAAAAGCGCGTGCAAAATTTAAATTCTTTGTCCTCATAGCAGCATTGATTAATTAGATTTAGTTTATTATGAATGCATTGAAATCTGATATAACACATTCAGATATTATGTTACAAATTAAACGACAATTCCTTCATTTAGATTATTCGCCAAGAAGAGAAACAATTAGGGATGATATTACAATTATCACAAGATCTTTGTACAAAGGTTGTAAGACTCTAAATAATAAACGTCAAAAATATTTGAAGGAATATCATATTTTGTCAAGATATTGCACTTCGGATATTTAAGAGCAAAGTGATATTCATCTCCAAGATAATTACAAAAAACACATACATTATATGAATAGGCTGTTCTTAACGCTATCTAAATAAACCACGATAGGGCACTTGAAACTTTAAACGTAGAATTATAGCGAGCGCTATACTAAGTATTCAAACTATGTAATATTGACGGCACAAATATTTTCTATCGTGTTATAAAATCATAGTTTTGCATTAAATTAAATCTCCATTCAAATATTGCTGCAAACTATGTCCACAAATGTTTGAATACAATATAAAACAGGTTCGTCAAACATCCCAGAGTTTCCCAACATTCACAGTGATCAATCCAAGTTAATTATAAAGTCAAGCGCTGTTCTGGGAGTTTATTGAGCATGTTACAGTGATTTAGCGAGTATTTAAAGCACTACTGTGATTTGTCTGCAAACGAAATTTGTGATTCTTCGTAATATTTACCATAGACACATGCAAGGATGGAATCTGAAACACAGAACAACCGAAATTATACTTCAACATAGCAATTGAGATGAACGTTGACAATAGAAATGACAGAAGTCACCCGAGACGGCAAGACATTGTGTATCAGCTTTTGAACCTAGCTTTGCATAGAAGAATTTCTTGAAAGATCAGTGGATTTTGTTTGAATGCATTGAATAATTACTAACCAAAGTACAAAAGACTATGCAGGAGGATATAGCATGTGCAGATTTTTTAAAATTTCACACCAGATCTATGAGAGACATTTCCGATTTATACAATCAGGCCAAATCCGTGTTGAACTTCAGTTTTCAGTCGCCATCGGATATGCCGAATTTGACGCTACTCTTGAAATCAACAGTCTGAGAGAAGTGGTCGATTGCTACTGAGAGAACACAGAAGCGAAGCTATGCTCATCGATGAAGATGGTGTTTACCATTTATTGCAGGAACAAAAGCAGCTACACACCCGACTCCAAGCAGAGAGAAGAGGAAAGAGCTGTTTGGCTGTCACGATAACCAAAACAAGAATAATCCTGTCTTATATTTTGATTCGTACCGACCTAAACATAAATTACAAGTCTGACCACTCCAGAGAACATTTTTATGGTTGCCCAGGCGATAACCCTTGTATATAACAAAACAACCAATGTTAGATGATGACTCAAGAAGAATGTTGGAATGGTACCTGGAAGAAACATGGATGTTCATCCCAGAAGAGACCATCTTTAAAGAGGGATGTAAAGACTTCAGCGACCGCGCGACATTTACTCCTTTACAGACGAAACGCATCAAAATTCTGGCAACATAGTTCTGAGAATTCCCGTTCATCTACGTACTTGGCAGACGTATTTTAGATTCACACCCCGAGAAACGTAAGAACCAAAACGTAGTCCTACATCCAGACCATCAGGGCTGACCTCTCCAGATAGCAAGATTAATTGAGAAAATGTATAACTTCCCAACACCCTACTGAACATATAAGGTGGTCATAAGCCCAGACCATCAGTGTCAGCTGCTCAACGTACAGTCTTGGTAAGCAGAGATAGTTTGGAGTGCTCAAAGTTCCAAAAGGGTTATCTAGAGGTAAATATTTTGCCCGCTTTGAGTTTGAAGGATTAAATTTAGGTTCGACATAAAATACAGTCATTGTAATGCCTTTAGATTCAAAACCAATGCACACACACACACACACACACACACACACACACACATATATTTCTAAACCCTTATCTTTGCTATGAATCAGAAATCATATTAACCATTAACAAGAGATCTAACTAAAGAAATATTATTTTTGTAACAACCCAGACACAACACAAAAACATATTCGCGATAGCTTATAAACTCTGTCCTTATGACAATCGATATACATGAAAAGGGCAAGTCAAATTACAAATAGACAATTAAATTGCATAGAGAGCTATTTAGGGACCGACAAACACAACAATTTAATTACTGTAACCATACAGTTAGAAGCTATATCTATATTGTATAATCGGCACATGCCTTCACTTAACGTAAACGAACGACTTAATAATAATAATAATAATGAGGACTTTGTATAGCGTCTAATCTTTAGATGCTCTAAGCGCTTTACAACATATAATGAATTGAATACAAAAAAACAAACATGAAATTAGACAGCATAAAAATATATTTAAAAAATGCTGAAAATATTGAAGGTAGGAAACATTGTTAGGTATTTAAGTTTGTTTTTGCAGTCCAAAACGGTGAGTTTGAAGAGCAATCTTGAACGGGATCACTATGTCATTGTGTCTAATTCAAATGGGCAATTCGTTCTACGTTGCTGGGCCTTGGTAAGCAAAAAGAACGTTGTCCATATGACATATTCTAACACTTGTTGGTTGGAATTTAATAAATCTGCTCAAGCCAATTTAATTCATTTCTCTCTCTCTCTCTCTCTCTCTCTCTCTCTCTCTCTCTCTCTCTCTCTCTCTCTCTCTCTCTCTCTCTCTCTCTCTCTCTCTCTCTCTCTTCTTCTTCTTCTTATTCTTCTTCCTTTATTTGCTGATGGCGAATATATTAATATCTATTTCTAACACATACCTGACACACCTGATACAACAACTAAATTATTCATTAAAGAAAGCTGTTATTTAATGCTAGGAAATCTAATTCTAGAAGAGTAGACAAGGAGTTGGAACTTGTTTGAATGTAATCACTTTCTCACCAATATAAAATTAGAAGTTGTAAGTTGTTCCTATGCCCAGACCATCATATACATCTTCACAAGGCGCCAATAACTAGACCATTAGTAGGCATTTACCCACATATAATCAAGCATATAAGTTGGTCTTAAGCCCGAACGATCAGGATCCTACTTCCACAACGCAGTACCTAATTATCCATGGCTCTCTAGTGGAAGAGTAATGGTAATCAGTGCATGCATATCACTAATAAGCAAGATAAAGTACCAGAAGCAAAATATAATAATACAAGTTCCACATTTTGCAGTAACTGTTATACTCTAAAACTGCATGGTATGTGTTGCTGATTGATATCGTACTCCCCCATTTCATTACAGAAAGTGTGAAGTAAGAATGATCTGAACATGTGTGCAATGAAGATGCATTGACTTGTTCATGCTTATATGAAATCGCATCTTCGTAATAAAATCAGGACACCTCCAAATACTTACATTTATTGTCAGAATGACTATAGTGGCTCAATTTCCAAGCTGAAAGGTAAACATTGGAAACGTTTTTAAACAATGTAAGAAAATGAATATTGACTTCAGAGAAAGGTTTAAACAATAATTTAATTTTTGTATTTTGAACTTCAATGAACTATGAACCGAAAACACACTGTCCAAACTGAATGATATTTAAGCTTGCACAATTCCCTATGTTTCTCGTACAATATTGGAATTAGAGAAGCAAACAAGTTTTATCCTAATAATTAGATTTTACATCAATATCGGACAGCCGATACAGCCATTCGTTCTTCGGACCAATAATTTTCAAACTGTTGCCAAGATTATACAAATATATATCCAATATCTCTCTCTCTCTCTCTCTCTCTCTCTCTCTCTCTCTCTCTCTCTCTCTCTCTCTCTCTCTCTCTCTCTCTCTCTCTCTCTCTCTCTCTCTCTCTCTCTCTCTCTCTCTCTCTCTCTCTCTCTCTCTCTCTCTCTCTCTCATCCGTTTCCGTCATAGAGAAACACGTTTTCATATACTGACATACCCATTCACATCAACCGCATCATTATCATTAAAATTATCTCATTCCTATCCGCACACATGTATGTATGTATGTATGTATGTATGTATGTAGGTATGTAGGTAGGTAGGTAGGTAGGTAGGTAGGTAGGTAGGGATGGATGGATGGATGCATGCATGCATTAATGTTTGTGTGACGGGGCAAATTTCTGGCGATCTATCTAAAACCCATTAGCTGATTCACTTCAGAAACATTCATTTGGACTTAAAACCAAGCAGTATATGGTTTCTTGGGCATAAATTTCCATCTATGTTATGGCCTCTCTCTGAAATAGTGAAACTATATATCATACCTGTTGGAAAAGTTATGATATGCAAACTCTGTGGAAAAGAGACTGACGACAGAGCGAAACATCTTATCTTAGGTTGTGAAATGCTACTTGAAGAACAAAACGTCTTCTATGAGAAGCTGATTGACACTTTAGAGGTGAGAGACGGGGTTATTTTATTCAATCAAGAAGACGATATACTATTGGAGGCACTTCTTGGAAGCAGAGTAGATTGCTTGTCGTCTATCGACGATGAGGTATGGGATAAACTCATGTTGGTAACGGCAAAAAGCATAACCTCATTTTACAATAAAATGCATGCTCTACTCTCAAACAACATGTCATATCATAACAGCAATATACAGTAGTTAAGTTATATAAATAAATTAATTAATTTTTAAAAAAACAAGCAAAAACAAAAGGCCATCCTGTTCTTGTCAAATTCCGCAATTTTGTTGTATGACAGATCACGAAGATATAATGCTTTCTGTCTTATATAATATGAAAATGTCACCTTTTGCTATCTTTTTTCATTTGAGAATGGTTTCATGTTGTTCCACATATATATGTATAGATGTGTGTATGTGAATGTGTTTGTGTGTATGTGTATGTGTGTGTGTATGTTTATGTGTGTGTGTGCATGTATATATGTATGTATGCATAATCACATATGTCATGTAGAAAGAACTACATTAATAATTACAATGGTATACGTTTCACCATTTTTTTAATACACTTTTCTGTTGTATTTCATGATTTTGTATTATCTTGAATTTGATTAATCTGATGTAATCTCTGTTGAAGAGGAAATAAAGTCAGTCAGTCAGTCATACGCACGCATGCACGCATATATATATGTACATATATATATATATATATATATATATATATATATATATATATATATATATATATATATATATATATATATATATATATATATACATACACACACACACCCACACACACACACACACACACACACACATACATGTGTGAGGATAGAACATGAGATAATTTTAATTATGTACATGATGTGAATTGGTATGTCAGTATATGAAACTGTGTTTCTCTATGACGGAAGTGGATGAGAGAGAGAGAGAGAGAGAGAGAGAGAGAGAGAGAGAGAGAGAGAGAGAGAGAGAGAGAGTATATATATATATATATATATATATATATATATATATATATATATATATATATATATATACTCAGCGATGCGTTTATTGGTACATGGGCTCTCAATTTCAATTTTTCGATAGGTAATGGACTCTGACCTTACACTCCAAATTAATGTCCATTTATCAAAACTGGAGAGACTAGGATGACAGAAAACTCGGAGTACATTGAGACGTGCTAAAGCAAACGATTGGGATCGGTTCTTATTGATTCTTAGGTTGCTGGCTTAGCATACTTAGATCTTCTTTTTTTTAAATTTGATTCTACTTAATCTAAACCAGATATACTGTAGACTTTGTACTTTGTATATTACTTGCTTTTTGTGTTATGTTGTCTTGTCGTTTGTGTACTTGTCTCGTATACATCAGTCTTTCACTGTTGTTTGTCAGTTTTTCTGTCAAATATATTTATTTCCTTAACATCATCTTTCTTGATCCATTGCTATTAGAAAGTGTGTGTGTGTGGGGGGGGGTGTGTGTTTAGATTAAAATACAATTTGTAACGTTTTTTTTTTCTTCCTCAACATTGGTAGACATCCTAGCAATCATTAAATCAGTTTCTAATATACCAATATCAACTTAAATTGAAGAATTACTCCAAAGAACTATAGTTATTACTATTGAATGTATATCTGAGACATTTTTTAAATAAAATATACAGCTTCATTACAAACATAGGTCTTTGCGAATTTCATATCAACCCAAAGTGATTTCGTTGAAATGTTTCTTTAAAGTTTAACTTTTTCGGCCTCGTTGCAGGTAGTCATAATATTGGATCACTGCATGCTCCTCGGTTAGTACCAATTCTTTAGAGCAGAAAAGGTCACAGCAGAGTGTTGATGCATCTTTTACAGGGCAGATGTATACTTTGCACAACTACTTAGCACCATGATGGCGAACGTTTGTAATGACATGCTGCAGTCAGAGGCAGCAAATTAGAGACTTTTCATTGGTAATGTTTATAACTTCGACCCTTGCTCACATTATTTGACAGTGAGGATTGTGTTATGGTCCGTTTTTGCGGTTGATCATAAACATTCGTCTGGTAATGCTTATATTTCATTTTGAATGTTGGGGGTGGGGGGGTTGAATGAGTCCTTAAAATGTTTACCAGATTTTTAACAGAAAAAGTATCTCTCCTCAGTCTGACAAACACTCGAAAGCCGTATTTTTCGCCAAATTGTAACCTTATTTGACTGTGCATCAATATAACAGGAAACCCCCACGTTCCCAAGGGAATCCGAACGTTCTATCTGAAGGTTGTAAAAATTAGATTAATTTGCATCAATGAAAATATATGAATGTATATAATATTTGCTAAAGTTACAGTACATTGTACAGTTAAGAATAAAGATATATTCGTATTCATTATCTGTACCAACAGAACACAGACTTTAAATATACATATATATTAAAACCTGCCTAAATTAGCCATGACAGCGATGTTTTCACTTTTAACATAAAAACGTGCAATATGCAAAGTAAGCACATTATCTATGTAATACTAACTGCATCAACTATAATATCCTGTTTTAAAATTGTGTCTTTTATATTGAGTTGTTTTCATTAAATTGTTGCAAAATAGATCTCCACATCTCTGAATGCAATGAAACAACGAATGCTGGACACGCACAATATTGGAATTAGAGAAGCAAACAAGTTTTATCCTAATAATTAGATTTTACATCAATATAGCACAGCCGATACAGCCATTCGTTCTTCGGACCAATAAATTTCAAACTGTTGCCAAGATTATACAAATATATATCCAATATGTTCTCTCTCTCTCTCTCTCTCTCTCTCTCTCTCTCTCTCTCTCTCTCTCTCTCTCTCTCTCTCTCTCTCATCCGTTTCCGTCATAGAGAAACACGTTTTCATATACTGACATACCCATTCACATCAACCGCATCATTATCATTAAAATTATCTCATTCCTATCCGCACACATGTATGTATGTATGTATGTATGTATGTATGTATGTATGTATGTATGTATGTATGTATGTAGGTAGGTAGGTAGGTAGGTAGGTAGGTAGGTAGGTAGGTAGGTAGGGATGGATGGATGGATGCATGCATGCATGCATTAATGTTTGTATGACGGGGCAAATTTCTGGCGATCTATCTAAAACCCATTAGCTGAGACCAGAGAACCACTAGTTAGATATCTAGAGAATGGAAGAGAATCAATCCTCATACTGCCGTGTCGAAATGTCTCCTAATTAAAAGCAATTGTTTGAACAGCATCCAGACGGACTATTAGGGGCACAGTAAACTTCATTTTTATTGTAAAGTTGTTAACATTGAAAAATCGCAGAAACTCTGTTATTCAAACTACCAGGTCAAGCTGACCAGACTTTGGCGACTCGGGTAAAAAAAGGAGGGGGGGGGGGCGGTAGAGATATTTGATTGTGATTGGTTGGAACAAAATAAAGAGTGTGTTCTCATCCAAAACTACTTAGATTTTATATCGTGTCATCGAGAATTGTATCAGTATAAGCTTTTCCTGCGAGAGGAGAAAGATAAAAAAGCAGTACAAACTCCGAGGGATCTGCAAGAAATTACCTGTTAAAAGAATGTTTTCAAAGCAATCAGACGAATTGTTTTGGATCGACGTTTGCAGCAAAGGTAGTGTTACAATTTAATGTAATTTGTCGATGCGATATATATAATGCTTTGTTGAATTTATAGGTATTTACATTCGTATATTAATGTGCTTTTTTGAAGTATAAATAGGTCATGTTAGGACATGAAGAGTCGATTAATAGTCCTATCATCTGTTTACTACTAGATAGAACTATCTGAAAACGAGCAGGTCTAATGCGAATCCCCGATATCATAAATAACAGGAACTTTAGGTTGTCTCTATTTATATTTATAATAAGAGAAGAAAATAGTTTTGACGTAAAATCTTGAGAGGGAACTTCAGTCTAGCAGGCTCAAAAGATCGTGTTTGGTGAATGATGACACAGTACATAAATATGTACAGTTATAGACAATATTTACGGCACATTCCCCATATGAGTCCCTAGATTGCCTTATGACATTCTAGCAGGCTCAACGAGTACATAAATATTTAGAGTTATATATAGTTATATACAGGAGGACGGCACTACATACAGGAGGTCTTCTCTACATTCAACAGATTTTTGCACACTCAGCCCCAACCCCACCAAAATCAATCCCGAGGTACATTAACACAGTGGCGATAACGGGGTGGGGGATGTGGGTGGAGTGGATATTTTTCTGTTGAACTTCGAGCTTGGGGAGGACCCCACTTGTCGCAGTTGATATCAATGCTGTCGATGACGCGTTAGCGGATAAATCTCCGTGGACGCTAGGATACGCAATGACGATACACTCATCTCAGGGGTTAACCATCTCTGATACAGTTGTTTGGATCATTGATGATCGCATCGAGTGGTCAAATTTAGTCTATCTCGCAGAGTGACGAGTTAGAAGAATAAATCAAATTTGGAGAGTTAATTTTAAAGTTACTGACACCAACAACGAAGATGTTAACGATGATATAGTAAGGGAAAAACTCGCTGGTTACAAACAAAGTCACACAAAAATAATCGCGACTAAGAATAAATCAAATTTGGAGAGTTAATTTTAAATTTACTGACACCAACAGCGAAGTTGTTAACGATGATATAGTAAGAGAAAAACTCGCTGGTTACAAAGTGACAAAAAAATAATCGCGACTTTGATATTGGTGCTGCATTTATAAAGATGCTGAAACAACAAAAGAATAATCACTGTGCGAGCTGTAATGGTATCATGTTATGGCAGTATTCGGATAAAAATCCACGACAATTTACCGTAGATAGGAAGGATAGCAGTCGCGGTCATACACGTGAAAATACGATGCTGACCTGTCTTGAATGTAATAGACGCAGAGGTGCAATTATTGATCGCGGTGGTAATTGTGTTTCCTCGGATATCACTTGCAACTGTTCACGTGTAAATCCACGCTTAGGAACAGTTGAATCTAATCTATAGATTGCAGGGCTACCGTGGATCTTACTACGCTAGATATCGTGTGTGTTGTAATACTCCAAACAGGATCAGTGGCTCTTTTTATACCACATTCAAGTTCACCAGTGCTGATCTGTTATATTTTTTTGTAATTGTTGTCAGTGTATATGTCAGTGAACGCGCTCTACATTTCACACAACATAGATCCATATTATTTATTATACCTCATGGATGTATTTTATTTTTCAGCGACAAGAACGCGAGAACCGGTCAAACACCATGCGGCGTTACCAAATTATAATAGAATGATTATCATAGGTCCATCTGGAAGTGGAAAGACGCAACTGTTACTTAATTTGAAAATGAGATGACTAACATGGGACAAGTTGTATTTGATAGCGCCATCTATAGACGATCAGCGGTGTTACGATGTGTTAAACGAATTTAATGAAAATGCAAAATCGTTGGATGAGCGCGATGATGATGTTATCTAGTTTATCACTGATATCAATGATGCACCGAGTGTTGATGATATTGATGGTAGTATTAATAATTTAGTAGTATATGATGAGATCATTCTGGATAAACAATCAAATCCAACTAGAATATTTTCTCGAGAGGAAGACATAAAAAATACGGATGTGATTTATGTAACACATCGATATACATAAATTCCAAAAGTGATCCGAGATAACTGTAATGTTCTTCCTGTGTTTAATAGAGTTGATACGCATACATTAAGAAATATTCATCATACCTGGTTTAGCAAAGATTACGACTATAACCTTTACAGAAATTTCTTTAGTCATATTCAGTTAACCCCACACGGTTTTACCACAATAAATTTACATGATCCTAGATCAATAAATCGAATCGGTCTTGATAAAATATTTGGATAAATGAATAACAGCAGAGGGAGATTGGGGGTGACCTCAATGAGAGTCGTCTTTTTGTCAAACTATCACTAACTACACCGAAAAAATAACGACAAAAAAGACAGTAACAGAATTAACTAACCCCAAGAGAAACTCTCGGTTAATTAGAAGATTTGTTTTTGTTGGGGTTTTTTGTCATTATTTTTTCGGTATTTTAGGAAGTGTAAGTTTAGCAAATAGATACCTCTATAGTTAGGTCTGTTCACCCTTTCTTCTAACTAACCCTAAGAGATACTCACGGTTAATTACAAGCTTTGGTCTTGTTTTTTTTTTACGTTACTTTTTTTTTTTTGGTTTTTGTAGTAAATGTTAGCTTAGTAAATAGACGCTTCTATATGTTTGTCTGTTCACCCTCTCTGCTGCGTCTTCGTAATAAATTCGGGATAATTCCAAATACTTACGTTCATTGTCAAAAGGCCAAGGACGGCGCAATTTCCAATCTGGAAGGTAAACAGTTGAAACATTTTTAAACAAAGTAAAGGAAATTTGTATATTGACTGCAGAGAAAGAGTTAAGCAAAAATTTAATTTTGGTGTTTTAAACTTTGATAAAGTATGAAACGAAAACACGCTGTGCAAACTTAATGACATTTAAGCTTGCGAAATTTCCTATGATTCTCGTACAACTTTTAAATTAAAAAAGCAAACAAGTTGTATCCTCATAATGAGATTTTACACCAATATCAGACAGCCGATACAGCCATTCGTTCTTCGGACCAATACACTTCAGACTTTTGCAACTTATATATATATATATATATATATATATATATATATATATATATATATATATATATATATATATATATATATATATATATATATATATATGTATATATATATATATATATATATATATATATATATATATATTCTGTAAAGAAGGCATTCCCATACTTGCGGGAGACTTCAATGGCCATTTGAGTTCACTGCTTAGCTCCAAAACAAACTGTCTAACAACAAACGCTAGAGGCGCTATTCTAGTAAAGTTTCTGACCGATAGGCACTTAATATCCGTTAATAGTCAATCTATTTGTGAAGGGCCTGACTTTACATTTATTTCAATCGATGGTAACTCCAAATCGTTGATAGACCATATACTATTGCAAAAAAGCAAATTCGATTTAGTGGTTAAGGCCGAAATAATTGATGACCATCCTTTGAACATTTCAGATCATCATCCTGTAAAAATAGAGTTGGTCATTCCTTTTGCATATAATATAATCATGGCTGATAAACATATAATTCCCTCCATAAATTGGAAGAAAGCATCGGCAGAACAAATAAATAGGTATAAGGAAGC